>JACJUY010001773.1:105885-127405 GCA_014220935.1 Platorchestia sp. MABIK
ACACATTAAAATTGGCGGAGGTGAAATCGAAGAAACTAACTCCTGAAAGTTCCTGGGCATCATAATAGATATACATCTGACTTCCAAAGAGCACATCGCTCATATTAGTACTAAGTTATCAAAATCTGTCGGTATCCTCCATAAAGTGAAAAATTTCCTGCCAGAAGAAGCTTTGCAAATGCTCTACCGAACGCTTATTTCACCATACTTTGCAATTTGGAATAGAAGCATGGCATGGAACTGGTAAGAATAAAACCAATAAACTTTTTTCACTGCAAAAAAGAGCCATCAGAGCGGTAAATATACGAAAAAATAATGCTCACACAAATGATTCATTCAAAAACTTACAATGACTTGAACTTACGGATCTCTACAAACTCTCCATATGTAATTTCTTGTGTAAAACATAGGCCAATGATGGCGACAGTAACCTCAAACAATTATTTACTGTACAAACTGGTCACCACAACTATTTAACCCGTAATAGAAGTAACTTCGTGCTTCCTTTTTTTTCAAAAGCTCGGTCACAGCACAGGATCCTCTTCGTTGGAACTAAAACTTGGAACTCAATCCGTGCGGAGATCCGTGCAAGTAATTCTTACAAAGTAATCCAACTAAATCTTGAATCTCATTTCCTATGAGAATATTAGTCAAGTAAGAGAACCAAGTCAAATCTTTTCTCCTACATAACTGGTCCTGATATGGTAATTTGCCATGGTTAATGTCGTTGATCTTCAGTCTGTTCTTAAATCGTTTCAAGAATATACTGTAAACATCTAGCCGACATATAAACTATTTTGTAAAATGAAGCATCGAATATCGAGTTAATTAATTCATTGATCAGTCTAATGCGTAACTAGGTCAAGTGAATTAGGTTAGACATCATTGTACACCTTAGAATAGCGTTGATGGTAGGATGCCCTAGAAGTCGCTGAACTTATTCGGACCCACAAGTAGCTATACTTAAAATTTACCATTGTACTAGATTTAAGAAACAATCTACTTCTATATCGCTTGTGGTGAATAAATTGTTTAAAATTGTTTAGAAAAAATTGTTTGAAAACCTCGCCCAGTCAGAATGGCAGGAAAAGAAGCACACAAGACGGAATCACGTCGCTTACATAGCTAAGCCAAGGAAATCGCTAATAACGTGCATCAGTTTTTCGTAGAAGAAAAGGGCGGTGGGAATTTGGCCCGTGGATGACGTTTCATGCCCCGCCCCCAAACGGTCATTTCATTCTGGTGGGACTATAAATGGTACGTACCTCTATCCGTCCTCACTTCGAACATCTTTTTTGTGGTAAGGGAGACTGAAACTAAGTTATCCGTTCTTGAACATTTAACATCTCCTTAAACTGGCAACCACTATAATTTAATTGACAGCGTAAGTAAGTAAATATGTTTGTCATGCTCCCTTGCCGTAGAAAAACCTGATCTAACCACAGTTTCCACTATATTGAAATTAAAGCTTCGTATTTGATGCCTTCTATGATCCGCTATAGGGCATTTGCGAAAATGGTGATGCAGCCAAAAACAGTTAGATTCATCTTTAGCTCTAATTTTAATTTTAATTTTTCCTGAAATTGATTCTACAAGATTCTGGATCCTTTGCATTTCTATTTTTGGCCATTATTCAAGGGGCTTTCACACGATCAGTTTTTCTGTCAGTCACACTCACAGTCACAGCTCTTCAACACCATATTTGGGCATGCGTGCTCTCTTCGCTCTCTATTCGGCACTCATTGACGGCTTGGCTTGACTGTCGCGTTGCTCCTGTTTGCGTGTCAGTGTCTGCCCGCCCGGCGTCTAGTGAGGATGTTTGTGATCGCTCTTCCGTTTCAAATGGTCTTTTCCTGGTCTCAATGATAAATTAGCTATTTTTATGAGCAGCCTGCTTTGCAGAAAGTGCAAAGCAACGAATACAAGAGCAGAGATATAAGAAGCAAATCGCTCAAATTTGTTAATGAAGCAACACAGTATTAGTATAAAGAGAATGGCTTGGAGAAAAAAATTAATACAGTTCGAAGATAGAGTAGGAAAAGTTTTAGAGCATTTGCTTCCAATAAATCTATTATTTTCCTGGGGGAAGCACCTAATTTAAAGGTGCGTACTTTTTCAGTATTCATAATGATGCGGTAAACAATAGTTAATTTGTTACAAACATATCATAATGCATTCGTCCTGTTGCAGCGTCAGTGCCATTTACATTTTCAATCTTATTTAATATTCACTCAAGAAATACAGCAAAGGCACATTATTTTGTTTATTGAAATGAAAAAATTCAATAAATGGCCGTAAATGTGATTTCAACGATTTATCCGGCATTTTCAAAATAACACGAACAACTTTTTACATGAATTCTCCTTAACATTTAATTTCAGCAAGCAAATGTTTCGTAAAATAAATCTAAACGTTTATTAGTTTACCCGCACTGCTGTCACATTCACATGAATGATTAGATATTATCAAGCAGTAATTTGAGAAGCTTATTATATTTTAAAATATTTGCTTGCGAATGCGAGATTTACGCGTGCATTCAATCATACAGTTCTAACAAATGTGCGCCAGATTTCAGTTATTTATATATTTACTGTGTTGCTAGGAAAAGAATGAATATAATTCTGAAAGAAAAATATTCAATTTACGAGCTGTACTATTACACGCTGGTACATGCAAAACTGTATAGAACGGGCGGAAAATATTTCCTGGACTTGAAATTATTATAAAGTAGATTATCACATTTGTATTAGTTGTAGCATTTGTTAGATTTAGTGTTCCAAATTTTAAAAATGCTGCGACAAGGAAAAAGAAATGCGCAAATATATAGTGAACGAAATCTGGTGATTTAGCCTTCACTCCCTGCAAATCTGGTTCTAACTCCCATTTTGTAAATGTTTGGCTAGCCATTCATTAACCCAATATATATTTGCGGAGTTTATTCGCCTTTTTGATCGCAAAGCCAATGAATAAGCTTGCTTTGGACACGGCGAACCTATCCCGACAATACATTGTAAACTACCGCCGAGCCTGCTTGCGGCGCGCCACTTCAGTCACGAGAACGTACGTGTGAACGCGAGTGTTTTGACCACAGTCAATGAGTGTGAGTGTGACTGACAGAAAAACTGATCGTGTGAAAGCCCCTTCAAGTAACCTGTCCCCCAATGCGGTCAGAGTTGAAGGATGGTGCGACGAGTCTCGCACGTTCCTCTTAAGCTCTTCCGGTAAATTCTCAATGGGGTTTAAATCGGAAGATTGTGGTGGCCAGTTCGTGCACTCAAATGTACTTTTATTCGCAGTAAACCAACCTTGAACATTTCTAGACCAGTGAAATCGTGCATTGTCGTCCTGAAAAATCATTTAACCATCAGGCAAATGATCTCTATGGAAGGATGAACGTGGTTAGAAAAGCCTTACAAATAATCCTAGTAGCTCATTTTGTCATTGAAAAGCGTGGCAGATTCATGTCCATCCTTGCAAAAACCCCGAAGCGCAACACTGCTTGAACAGTTGGGACGAAGCAAGAGGGATCCAAAGCTTCATGTGGCTATCGCCATACTGTAGCACGCCCATCATTCTGAAAAAAAATGAACCTAGACCCACTAGACCACACTACAAGCTTTCAACCCTCAACAGTCCAATTTCGGTGTCCTTCAGCAAACATCAAACATTTTTTTATATTTGCTGCTCTTATCGATGGCTTCCTCGTAGATTTGTATTAGCCTAAATCAATTTTCTCTGACTCCTAAGCGTCTTTTGGAAAAATTTTCATGGACTTTCACGAAACTCGTTAGTTATCATTCGCATCGACGAACGCCGATTGTTCTTCACCAATCTCTTCAAAGAGCGACCGTCTGCGTCATCCTGAATGTAAGGCCTTCAACAATTTCCCCGAAATTAACAGGATTGACTCCGTTTCCAGCGAGCTTTTGTTCGCTGCAACATTCTGTTATTTATCACGGTAACTGTACAATTGTCCCCAATTGATTTCATAATATTCTGATACCCAATGATGCGTTCTCTACCAAATGCGGACAGGTCCTTTTACCTGTTCATTTCTACGGCGTAAATGAAAATTTAGAATTCCATTTGCTCTCACAACAGCTCTCAACTACTTGATGATCACTGCTGCGAAGTAGCCGTCTACATTCACTGAAGTAAATGAACTCGGAAACAAATAATGCAAAATATATCTGGAGAGCAGGATGAAATGCAACGCCAAGTATTTTTCGGCGTCAGTGTAAATTATCAACTATAAAGAAATGTTTCATTGCTCACAGACCATCAGAAATCTTTTATCGACTTCATTGGACTGTCTTTATCTTTTAAATTATTTTGATTTTGTTAATCGGAATATTGCCGTGGGTCGCAAAATGGTCAACAGGAAAATTCCAGTAAAACGGCAAATAAAAAACCAAATTTATTGAAACAGCAGTAGTGTAGAATTAACTCCACATGTACGTTTACTTCATATTACAAACTTCAAGGTAGTTAATTTCACTTTACTCATAAGAGTCTTGACTACAAACCCGTACAATGATTAAACGGATACTAATACCAATAATAATAACGCTGTATTAGCGATGAAGAATAAGAGAACATCTGATGAAAAAATACGGCATGAATGAAACCGTCACCAGCTGTATGTATTCTTCTAATTATTATTGCGGTTGTTTGCGGTCGCTTATCCACCTGGGTCGCCAGCTAATGGCAAATGTGGACTCATTCGTTTTCGCGAAATATTTTAAAGGAAATAGCATGGATTTAAAATCGGGGTGCAGCTGAACCAGCTACATGTAATACAGGGGAATGATTTCCCCAAAATTGACGTTGTCGGAACGCTGTGGATGGCTTCGTAGGTCTCCTTGAAAGAAAATACGCCCCAGCTGCACTGATGCGACGGCTTAATTGTTTGAAAATCCAGACCCAAAACCGCAGTGCATTAGTGATTTTGGGAAGAGCAAAAGAAGAAAACTTCCCCGAGACACAAAGCTCATACGGCCCGCACAAGACGGCAGGCAATACACAGCTAGAAAATAAAATCTGCTGTGAATACTGAGTTTAAACATAGCTTAACAGTGTTTAGATAACGCCATCTTGAAGAAATGGACGCCCAAACACTTATCCGTTTATCAAATCACAAGCTTCGAAATACCGAGTTCAACTGACCGACAACTCATAAAACAAAACACAATCGAAAATATTAGCACTGACCTGGAAGCAGCATTAAAAGGAAAGTATTTAATGATGCAAACCTGAAAGCGTTTTTGCAGGCAATCCATCATAACTAACAAGTAAATTCGCGATGCACGGAAAGCCACAGCGCAATAATGACCATTTAAGATTTACAGAGATGGCTTTACATCGCAAGACGTGTGGCCCCACGCTCGCCAGATCTACCCCGTTGGACTATTTTCTACATGAACCAACAAAATTCATTGTGTGAGATCGTCATCGAACGCTGAATGACTTAAAAAAAAGTGATGACAACGTTCTTATAACAGAGACTGTATTCGGAAGAGGAACCTTAAGGACATATGAATAAAAATGCGAGGATAGCATCGACTTGAAGTAAAGCAGAAAACAGAAAAACATAAATAAGCAGTTCTAGAGGCACAGAACTATCTGTTGACATCAACACAATGCCAAAATGGCATTCCTTTGACATCAAAACGATTTCAATAGAAAAATTTCTGAAGAATTTCAAAGAAATACGAAAACAATATTTTATAGATGGAATACATTGCTCTGACATAGCAGGACCAAGTTGGAAATATACAGCATTATAACATCGATCACAGCACCGAACTAAATGGATGGAAGTTTGACTGAAGGGGTCACAGGCATTGAAGTGGTAAAAATAGATTTAACATACTGAATTCCCAATGCGTTCATCATTAACTGGGCATCAAAAGCGTCGAAATAAACAGAATATTAAAATTATTATGAGTTTAGTGTGGGATAGTGATTAATTTAGGATTTGTTGGTTTAGGTCCCTCTTGATCGTTACAAAAACCAAAGCATGAGACGCTTAGACAACTCAGAAAAACGTTCTTTGTAATGGCACAAATTAATGAAGGAAACGGAGCACACTTCAATATGAACTGTCCAGCTCACATCAGCTACCACAATCCTCCTCCAACACAAACTTTACTCTCTCAACATTATTTTAACTGCACAAGCAGTTAAACGAGAACTTGTATTGACCACGGCGGAGCGCACCAAAGGAAGCGCCGTTTGCGTCCTGCTATTTCCAGAGCAGTGGCTCATGAATGCGATTAAGGAAATCTCACCACGACAGGAAAAACAGTACGAGAAGCGAAATCCCCTATAGGAGGAACGTCAAGTTCAGAATATTGGCCACGCACAAGAGAGAGAGCAATAAAAGAAGCATTAACCTTCGCTTTACAAAGTCAAATACTCTTGAACTTTTTCCACCGTTCCGCTACTCCTTCCGTCCTCGTTGCCTATGTAGGTAGACCGCCACACAAAGGGGACAATATCCTTTGTGTAATACTACCATGTGAGCACTCCCAGATAGCAAAATCTTACATAAAACACTGAAGAAACACATCTTCTCAGCTCACTGCATACGGCACTTATGAAAATAGCAATAAGCCATAATTGCTTTTATTTTCATTCACTCATCAAACTATCTTTCAGTAAAAAATTGAATTTAACACTCATGAGCCTTCGTTGATTCAATTATGTACGAAAGGGGAGAAATTACTGCTCTACAGAAACCAAATGAAGGCATACGGTCCTCTCTTGAGGTAAGTTTATTGTTTGCTCGTTCGCTTGACGAGTCCGTCGCTCA
Organism: Platorchestia sp. MABIK; assembly: GCA_014220935.1. NCBI lineage: Eukaryota > Metazoa > Arthropoda > Malacostraca > Amphipoda > Talitridae > Platorchestia > Platorchestia sp. MABIK. Next base: position 112,700 of record JACJUY010001773.1, read on the forward strand.
CCAAGTCGCGCTCACCAAATTGGATGCTTGATCCGTACAAAACGACAATGAATTTCTGCTTCTGAATTGCAATTTATTTTTGTTTATTTAAACTCATCACAAGTCATCCGAGCACAACAGTAGAAAAATTATAAAACGGAACGATACGCATTTAAACTGTTCATTTTAAAACAGTTTTCACGAATGTATTATAGCTCTAATTTTAAAATTTTTCACTTTGGACAATATTTCCCGTTTTTATCTTTTCATTAAACACGGTGCCGTCAACTAGCAGGCCAAGTTAACGCCTGCTAGTCTAACATGTAAACCAAAATTATACAAATGGTCAATAATGTTATTACTAGAAATAAAAAAACATTTTTTCTGATTAAACTTAGTTTGCTGTTTTGTCCATCGAATGATCAGAAGAATCTTCTTCACCAACATCAATTATTTATTTCTAAATTGAAAAAACATCATTTGATACAAATTTATGCTCTATTAGTTATAAGAGAAAAATTGCGCAAAGAACGTTCGTTCATCCTTCGTATTTCTTCCAGATGAACAGAATAAAAAAACAATTCTACTTAAAGTCAAGTTCTTCTTGAGAAAAATCATTTTCACTAGCTATTATAACAGAGGGTTAACATACATCACCCAGAATTATACATATACAAATGAAGAAATTATTCTTCCAGAAAGCTATATCTCCTATAATACGATCCACCATTTTCTTTCGGTGTCATAAAAAAAGGTCCAGATACAAGGCTCGGTGTCATAAAAGAAGGTAGAGAGTAAATAAGGTTCACCATTTTCCCTTGATATCACAAAAAAAATGGTCAATAGCCACAGCTCGAGATCTTATAAGACCGTACAGACCGCAGAATCAAGTCTAGTCCCTAATACGAGGAGAGACCAGCTCAGTCTGCGGTGGGTGGCGGCGTGGCACTCTCCCCTTGCTTGCTCTCCAGGGAGAACGGAGGGATCCTGCACTCGAACACGTAGCCGTCCTCTCGCTCCATGCGGAAAGTGCCCCTGGAACGTTCGGTATCATGAGCCTCCTTTGTGTACACTTCAATTGAAAATACCCAAGAAAGCATGTTTGTGTCTAGACTTCATAATTTAATAATGGATATTAGCCCATTGCTATACACCGTGTGCATCTCAAGTTCATTACCAGTCCCACGTTGCTGGAAGCGTTGTTCAAGGAGTGTTAGAATATCTCAAGAGTTGCTTTTGTTGGCGAATAACCATTAAAAAAGCATTAGATACGCTCAGATTTCTCAACAACAAATCAAAATCTAGGCTTCTACTCACACAGATTTGAAACCGATTGAAACTCGACTCCTAATTATTAAACCTCATTCAAAATGAACAGTACAAACATAAGAGGGGTTTAACACCTGAACAAGGTACTGAAAAAAGAATTTGAGTAAAGAAAGTTAAAGAATCACCATACATGATCAGGGTTAAGTGAGCTTTCATCTCATCACGACTAAGAAGTTTCTTTCGACCTGAATTCTACAGCAACTTATCACAAAATGATACACACAAACAACGTCGGAAGTGAATAAGAAAATGAAGTGTGGCCCAGAGATGAGTAAGAAAAATAGCGTGGCACAACGACTGGCAAGAAAATGAAGTGTGGCACACATAAAAATGCAGCAGCATGAACCACATAACCAGAAGGCTTCTGCAAACTGACATGGCATTTGGCTGATTTTTTATGGCTTCTCCTCCCTATGGGAGGGTAGCCGACAGCAGGCCACAATCATCACCCTTAGTCACTAGGAGGCGAGAGAGGCAGCACTGGCCGCACCAGAACTACCCGGATCAGCAGCAGCCCAGCACAACCATCTTCCACAGTCAGGCCCGACAGCCATAGCTGGTTTATCCCGACCGCTTAATTGAGTGCAGCCCCTCCCCCCGCATAGGACAGGTCAACCCCAACACACGCGGGCAGGCTTCCAGTATCGCATCAAAAAAAAAAAATTACCTCCTTATGCACTGCTTCCACTCACTTCTGTCCGCAGTCATCCCTCTCGCCACGTCCACAGTAACACTCCTCTCATACAAAGCACGCTTCACCCCATCCATCCAACTCATCCGTGGTCTACCTCGCACTCTAATACCACTCACTTTCGATGTATAAATCTTTTTTACCAGCCGCTCAACATTTATTCTTTCAACATGCCCAAACCATCCAAGCACTCTTTCAGCCACCCGCCTGCTCAACTTTTTGAAAACACCCGTCTGCCCCCTAACCAACTCATTCCTGATCCTATCTCTTCTTGTTACTCCATACATGCTCCTCAAACACTTCATCTCAAACATATTCAACTTCCTCCTCTCAGCTGCTCTCAAACCCTAGGACTCTGCTCCATACTCTACAACAAAACTGGCACGATCAAGCTTTCAAACAGTCCCCTTTTAGCACTCATACTCCTGCATTCAAAACTTTCCTCATTGCATCCAATGTCTTGCAGCCTTCACTCACTCGATGCCTCACTTCTACTTCCATACTATTGTTAAGAAACATTTTAATTGTGTGAATTATTAACTGATTTGTGTTTTTTAGATGGTGTTGTGTTCATGACTAAATTGCGTTTGTGTTTTTGCATCTTTTGTAGGGTATTGTAGTACGTTAGTAAGATGCGTTGATGTCTTAGTACACATAGAAATTGCGTATTCCAACAGCACGAACGGGTTGCTTCAATGTTTTTATAAGCCAACGGTCGTGTGTCTGAGTTAGGTGCTACATTTTTGTGTTTGAGTTGTGTGCTGATGCGTGTTGTGTTTGTGTAGGGTGTGTATCAACGATTTTTGGATAGGCCTGGGAAAAGTAGATTTAGGAGAGAGTCTTGAGCCGAAGGAACGTGAAAGCCAATGGTCAAACCACAAGAGAGTGATTTATTGCACACCACTTGAGCTTGAGGGTTTGAGAATGAACAACGGTCGGAGCGACAGGATGTCAACTCAGCAGGACACCTAAAACTCAGGCCTTAGAAAAACAAAGGCAAAAGATTAAGAGTTGAAATTCACGGAGAAAGATCTCAAGTGGTACTCAAAGAGGGCGGAGTAGACTACGTTCTCGTCAGAGGGGGCTTATAGCCAATATAATGAGCAGGATACCCTAGGAGGGAAATTTCGAAGTGTAGAACCGCCAATGAAACAGCCATTTCGACTGAGAAGGAAGGTTTTAGACGAGCACTTCTGGAACCTCTGAAGAGCCTGATTGGTCAAACATGAGGATAGAGGACAGCCTTCAAGCACACGGAGATGTAGCTTATGGAATAGATTCAGTCTTGCGCCGAGGACCGTCTGAGAGAGTACGCGAAAAGAAGTAATAGGCAAATTTTGTAATCTTTGCAGGAGGGTGGTTCTTTGCAGTTCTCCATAGAAAACATCGCTTTTGTTTCCATTTCAACTTTAAGGAAATCTACGAGAAGCTGTGAATACAGTCGTCGAAAGACACTTTTCCAAACTATGAATAATTCAGGGGGTCTGAACTGAAGCTGTGTTTGTGCGAGTGTACCTGTGATCTGAGTGATGACCGCGTTCGGTGCTGCTGGAAGCGCAATGATAAAAATAGGTCTTATTCTATCATGCTTAGAGGTGTAGCTAACGTAAAGAGGGCTGGCCGGCCATCCAATTCCGTTAAGTGGGGTTAGTGTGTTGCAAAGGGTAGCAGGTTTGAGGAATTGTTATTTGCAATATTCCTTATAATATGTCCATTGTATGTTAGCTTCCTAAACGTGTTGGATGACTCACTGCCGTAATCATAAAATTAAGCGAAATTCATGCGGTGTATAAAATACCCAATGTCGGAAGCAACACCTCTCATCGTCACAGATGCGCATAGAACCGCGCTTGCGTAAGTGGTATTCCTTCACAGCGGTGAGTACCGCCCTTGTTTTAGTATATGTGACGTACATGTTTTTATTTCAATTATTCGTGTATTTTTAGTTTGCCTGTATTTTTTTGTGTATTTCATGATTTCATGGAGGTATGCCAATTCCTCATTTCCGAGAATCCGGTCTCCTTGTTAATGTAAGTTAATAAGGGGGCAGGACGGATGTCTCGTGACACTATCCTTAACAGACACATCCGATCCGAGGTACCTAAAATGCTCTCACCTCCTCTAACACTTCACCACTGATCTTCACATCCAAGGTTCCAAACACTCCACCTCTTGAACATCTTATCACTTTACTTTTATTCACATTTACGCCGTTTGCATACTCTACTCTCTGCAACCAGTCTCAGCAGTTTTTCCTCTGAATCAGCCACAAGCCCTGTATCATCTGCAAACAACAGCTGACACACTTCCCAATGCATTCCATTTTGTCCCACCAATTGCGCACCTTTTCCCAACACTCTGGCATTCACTTCTCTCACTACTCCATCCAAAAACAAAATTAAACAACCACGGTGACATCACACATCCCTGTCTCACACCTGTCACAACTGGAAACCCCTCAATCACCTAATTCCCTACTCTCACACATGCAAGGTCTACTCTGTCATACGCCTTCTCTAGATCCATAAATGCCCAATATACATTTTTTTTCTTTTGCCAAGTATTTCTCACTTACCTACCTTACAGTAAACATGCAGTAACTGCAGTAACTTGCACAAACTTCTACCTACGAACAATATCAAAAGAAGGCAAGAAAGTGAAGCCTGGCACAACGATTGGCGAGAAAATGAAGCGTGGCACACAATAAACAGCACTATCAGCACGAACCACATATGACCAGAGGGGCTCTGCAGAGAGACGTGCGAGCTGTACTGGAAGGCAGGGTCCCTCTTGGTGAGGATGGGCTCGCTGCCCACCACGCCGCGGCCCCGCACCGTCTCCAGCGTGCCAGACAGGCTGAAGATGCGCCAGTGCCGCTCGCGCAGCTGCACCGCGCTGTCTCCCAGGTTCTCCAGTCTGATGCAGTACCGCCACTGCAACACAGAATATTGTTCTAATTCACACAGAGCTGGTGTATATTTGGTTATTGTTTTGTGGCATCACTGTGCTTGTTCTCAGAGTGCTGAGGCATGTGTTGTTATTGTATGATGTGGAACGTGGCGTTACAGTGTGTTGCTGTGAGTGTTCATACAAGTGTGGTCATTATTATGCAATTGTGGCATCACATGGCAAATGCTCATTTGCTTCAAGCACTGAAGCATGAATGGTCATTGGACAAATGATTTCAACTGTGACATTACGGCGTATGATGTGATCAGATGTTCATACCTTACGTTGGAGCAAGGACGATATACAAAAAATGAGCAACCGGTACTACATTGGAGTCAACAAAAACTCGAAAGCATTGCAAAACTAGAAAACATATACCTTACTGACCCCCAAAATAATCTAGCAAAGTGATAAAAAAATTCCTAAACTATAGAACAATTTCTGCAAACCAATCTGGCTGCACTTGAAATTTTTTACTAAAATATCAGATTCTATGTTTGTTTGGGCCTCCTCAATTGCAACAAAGAGAAGAAGGACAAAAGCATCATTTAGCACAGAGTTCAGAAAAGGCGGAATTGATGTACAAGGTGCTTAGAAACAGTAAATTGAGAAAGAAGTTTATGAAACAAGATAAAATTTGAAGAAGAAAGTGGTAGGTACTGAAAATTAGGATAGGGGTGAACCAAAAAAAGATGGTCCGTAATAAAACAAAAACTATTCTATTGCAAAAAAAGGAAAGGTTACCTAAACTTTAGCATGGGACCCCACATGTTCCCCCAGGTCATGTTTATTCTCAGAGACAATAGCTGTATACTCCCGTGGGGAACTTTTGTTACAAGTAGGAAAAAGTCATTATAATGGAAAATCTTCACAAACCACAAAAAATGAACTACAGAACTTGGAACCCTAAATTTGATCCAAAAGACATCGCTCCTGAGCTTTTCTCTGCAGCCCATATACATGTATCGTATTGATTTCAAAAAATAAAAACCTTTATACAAATCACTTAGAAATAAACTTGACCCACGTGACCGACCCAAAGATATTGCTTCTGAGCACTTCTCTGCAGCCCATATTATAATAATTTCCAAAAATAAAAACCCTATCAAATCACAGAAACAAACTTGAGTCATACGACCGACCCAGAAGATGTCACTGCTGGGGGAGCTGTGCGCCTCTCTGCAGCCCATACAGATTGTCTGAACTTCTCAAAAATAAAAACCTGAACAAATCCCAAACAGAACAAACTAGAGCCATGCGACGGACCCAGAAGACGTCGCTGCTGTGGGAGCTGTGTGCCTCTCTGCAGCCCATATAGAAGGGAATGACGGTGACGCGCACGCCCTCGGTCGTCTCCTTGTGCACGTCGGACAGCTCCAGCCAAGGGTGGTTGCGCTTCTGCCACGCCCGCAGTGTGTCCCTGGCTTCGTAGCAAGGCGACGTGGCTTCGTCTGTGGCAAGTGAACGTCCGCTTCATCAGTGTGTTGTGTACTGGCTCACCGCGCACACTCAAACCTACATGTATTACAATCAAATTTACATAAATTGCAACTAAATTTACATGAATTGCAACCATACACACCTGAACCACAACCAAACGTACCTGAATCACAACCAAACGTACCTGAATCACAACCAAACGTACCTGAATCACAACCAAACATACCTGAATCACAACCAAACGTACCTGAATCACAACCAAATGTACCTGAATCACAACCAAACATACCTGAACCACAATCAAACGTACCTGAACCACAACCAAACATACCTGAATCACAACCAAACATACCTGAATCACAACCAAACGTACCTGAACCACAACCATACACACCCGAATCACAACCAAACATACCTGAACCACAACCAAACATACCTGAATCACAACCAAACGTACCTGAATCACAACCAAACGTACCTGAATCACAACCAAACATACCTGAACCACAACCAAACATACCTGAATCACAACCAAACGTACCTGAATCACAACCAAACGTACCTGAATCACAACTAAACGTACCTGAACTACAACCAAACATACCTGAATCACAATCAAACGTACTTGAATTACAACCGCCACCTACATGCAAAACTGTGCATGGTACAGAGATTGAAAATAATGTCAAACATTTTTTCAGCACCCCTCTGCAGGAATTTGTAGATTCTTACCTTTATCTGAAATGCTCAGCAGGAATTTGTGCAACCCTACCTTTTTCAGCAACTCTCTGCAGGAATTTGTAGAAGAGTTCATGATGTATAGGCCTCTCATTAAGAGAAGTGTATGGCATTACATCCTCGTGAGCAACGTAGTCAAGCCCGGGTACAGCGTACAAGGTGCGTCCATTCTCTTGATTGCCCAAGAATGTCACGGCTTCCGTCTGAGCCTTCTTCGTGTATTTCTGGAGATGTTTGCAGAAATGACAACTGATGAACATGAACGCTTGGCTACAATCAAGAAAAACAGGTCAAGCTGAACATTAAAGTTTGAAATACTTGGCATTCTCCTAGTTGCCAAAGAATGCTGCAGTTTTGGCTAGTGTTTTTTGATGCATTTCTGCAAGTGTTCACAGTAACGGTGTCTGCATTGAGATGGATGCTCTGTTAAATAAGTAGGTCGGACTAAACATCGCATGGTGGAGTGCGTTCTTAAAGAAAAAAAAGTGGTCTGTTAGATCATGGTAAGTGATGAAGTGCAACTAGAGTAAAACTATTCAAATATGAGCAAAACATTTACTTTATCTCTAATATTCTTATAAGAGTTTTGATTTTTTTCAGGCACTTCATTCAGATAGGTGCAATCCTAAATTCTTGAATAACCAGGCTAAAATAAAATGGGAGGCTTATTTTTATCATTATTTTTTTACAGGAGCATTATTAATACAACGGTAAGTTTAAGACTCTCCCAATACAACAATGACAATCTCAACAAAGCAAAGAGAAGAGACCTCCAATAGAAAATGGCGAATCTGTACATAAGGGTGTTCCACACAAAATACCCTGCTTATTTAAATAGCAAATTAGGGAGGAAAATATGAAAAAGGTAGGAGCACTGACAAAGTAAAGTGAGCACAAACATTACTGATATTTCACCCTACTTAAAAGTCGGTTATTTTCCCATTCACTTTAGTACTTTTCAGGTCACCATCCATGTATTTTTCCCGTGAGCATTTCACGGTATTTCATTATCTATTCCAGGAACCCTGTGTATACTTTCTCAATAATAAAATATTCATTTTGCACAAAAATAAACCAGTTTTTGCCTTTTTAATTCAAAATGAAAGCATTGTCCACAAGTGGAAATTTAATATAAAGAGAAGGAGCAATACACTCTAAATAAATACATTCAAATCTAAAGTAATAAACTCAAAAGTAAAAAATAAGGCTCATCAAACACTACAGAGATAGATAGCTTGGCTGCCCGAAAAACAGCCCTCAATAACACGTTCCTAGCACTCACGAGATACTGGCAGTCTCTCGAGTCAATGAGGACTTGGTAGTAGGTGTGCGCTGATCCTTTGATGTTATCTTTAGTGATCTGCCCAAGGTATTCCTCGTGTGGTGGGAATGTAGGTTCGTCCTTATTCTGTGCAGCAGCCTTGACCTTTGCTTCTGATGATGATGGAGTTTTTGAATATGCTTGTGTGTCAGCATCACTCTCAGAGGCATCACCGGTGCTGCTGTGTGCATACCAAAGGGAAGAGCTGTCGACATAATGATGACTGGTGTGAGCAAGTAAGCAACATTAAAATTGAATACATCCACTTCAGGGTTAAGTCTATGAGGTGGAAATGAAGTAAAATGGGGGGTCAAAACCTCAAATCATGCACAGGGGATTCAACAACAAAGCAGGTAAAAAATCAATCTACTAGACGCTAACAAATTTTGGCATGCTGTCAAGTGCACCTAAAAAGCAAGGGACAAGCTTTCACCACAACAAATTACTAACAAGTCCATAGCTACCAAATAGATCAGGAGTTCTGAAACTGAAATCCATGAACACTTTACAATAGTATTGATGCAGTATAGCAAGTTATTCAATGAACATTTTTCAATAGTGTTGATGTACCATAGCAACTTATTGATTGTGCATATTATGATATAAGGCACAATAAGCACATAAGATATGTGATGAAAAAGCCACAGTTAAAATGAGTCACCATATGAGAGTTGAGAAGAGCAGTAATAGCCGAGAGCTGTATTCCAGTCATAAATGTGGACTCCAAGCAAGACATGAGGAAATTGTAACATATGAGCATTAAAAAAATATGATTAAGAGCACAGAGAGTGCCTGGACAGCAAGATTACGAGTTCACTGAATCTAGTTTAAAAACTCCTGATCAAAGCAACTGCTACTCAGTGCGCCAATCTCTCTAGGCACTTTAAACACATAAAAGTAAAATCACATATGGTGCTCAAACTATGAGTCAATAAAATAAGCAATCAACAGAAAAAACAATGGGATCAAGTTGAAACAACCAATCCCGAAGAGCTATGACATTAAAGAAAAATACAACGCAGCTAAATCACAAGAAAATCAAGTTATTGTTGAGGGTTCACCTCACCAAAAAACAACAAATGCAACCAATAACCTTTTAGTGGGAGGCTGGAAGGGACACACAACAACACTGTACATAATCTACATTCTGTTTGGCAAACACCAAATAAACACTGCTTAGATTCAGCAATTATAGTCACTATTGTAAACTAGAGTCAAAGTGTAAACAAAATATATAAAAACAACTCACTACTTGATACTAAGTGGCAGGCAAGTAAAATAAAAATGTAAAGTAGCAAACTTTTCAATAGTCAAAGACACATTCCAAAGCATTTCTCCACATTATTTCAAGTTCCACTGACATCGGTACCTACAAGAATTAATTAATAAAATCAAACTAAGAAAGATGAATGCCCAATTTCATTTCAAACTATTTATACATAAAGCGAAATAATAAAAATTTCATCTACATTTCATAATTACTTTACAATTTTTATAAAAATCATGAATGAACTGCTGTAGGAAAAGCCTTGAATATCAAAGTATCAAAAGTAATTTAGGAAAGAAATACATACAACAAATTCTAAGGTTAACTAAACAAAATTGAAAAAAATCACATTTCCTACCAAATTTAGATTCCCAAATCTGATGTGAGGAAATGAAAACTCACTTTCATACCATAAAAGTGGAAGAAAAAGTGGAAACAAATCCTATCAAGAAAATTTGGCCACTAATAAGCCTACTACAAACAAAGTAACACACACTCACCTGGAAGTTGCATTAGGAGAATCTCTGTCATATACTTTTGCAATCCAGGGAAAGAGAACAACTCCTCGGTAACCAAATACACGATGCAAGAACAGCTGGCCCGTGTCATACTTGCCGGAGAGTTTTGGGACATCAAATTTTCCAACCTCAGCTAACCGCATGGCACTGAAAATAGGTCAAAATTAATACACAGTCCTTTGTTAAAGTAATATGAACAAAATTTTGTTATAAAATCTTTACATAAATTGAGCTAATGATATAACTACAGTTGAGAAGTAACATTTCTCCCTCTCTCATTTTCAAATACAATAATGTTTTTTCTGATTTTTAGTTACTAACCTTATATTCAATTCATACAAGGCAGTAAGAATAGCAAAATCTAATGCATCAACTAAAAACAGGTTATCATTTGTGACACACTGGTTGACAGCTTAAATACTTTTGTTTTCTTGGAATACATAGCTTTAACAGGTAATTTCATTTAGAAACTCTAAGTTGCAAACAAGAAACAAAAAGGTGTGCATCAGAGGTTCATTAGAAAAATATTCTATTCAATTTACTTCTATCATCTTCACAAAATTTTTTTTTTTTACCCTAAAAAAATATTAGAAGGCTCTTTCTCACAGCTCAATTGCTTGTCAATGCTTAACAACAAAAACACCCAGAAGATATAAAAAAGCCTCCTACCTTATTTCGCCCTATTGTAAGTAATTAACAATATATTGATGGCAATTTGTAATTATATATAAACATTATTATTATGAATAAGAAATAATAATAGCCTCAAACCTCATTTGGCCCCATTAACATAATAATAAATAATTACTACAAAGTTTATTTTTGTGTTGTACTTACTACAGTAAGCAAGGCTTTGTGGAGAAAATTGAACATTAAATCTTCCAATCTCACCTACAGTCAGAGCCTGCAGAAGAAAATGTCCTTGCAGGAGTTGGTGTGATGTTGACAGGAGCAGATGCCAAAACAGATACATGGAGGAACTTGCTAGAACGGTAACAGCGTACAAAAACAGCCATTGCTATGGTGCAGGATAGACTGTCTTAGAACTTAACAACTGTTATCCAATCAGCAGCTTCCAGTACTTAGCATCTGATGCCTAAAAACCTAAAAATCTGTTTAGGTAATCAATTAAATTTAAAGTAGATAATGATTAAACAGCTTAATGGCAGATCCAGATGAAAAGGTATATTAAATACAAAATTAGAAGTAAAAATCCTGCAGAAACACAAATTCTATCAATGCTTAATTCATAATTAGCACACCAAAGTTCATTTTGTTGAAAAGAACACAACTTTTATAAAAATTTCATTTTTAAATTTGACTAAATCAATTTGCTCTTGAGTCTACATTTTATTGGACAAAAATGACATAAGTCTCTTAGGCCTATCTAAGGCTGAGAAAACCTAACAATGTCTTTCTAGGACGCTGATCGACACAGCATAGGGCAGACAAATCTAAATAACCAGCGCTATTGCCTACCCAACGTCTTTTTGACAGGTGATAGAAGATGCCAAATCAAATCATTTGTTTGAAAAAACAATTTAAAGGCCCAAGCTAAAAGTTAGGTGGACTTTTTTGTTGAAATAATTTTTTTTTCAAAGACCACTTTTTTTATTGGTTCACTGCTGTCCTGTTTTTCAGCATCTACTACTTTTTCTTCCACTTTTATCCTGTTTTATAAACTTCATTTGTAACTTACTGTTTCTATGCATCTTCTGCATAGATTTCAAGTTCCCTTATCTGTGTAAAAAATGGTACCTTCCTTGTTCTTCTCTTCAAAACACACTTTTTTAGCAGTTAGAAAGCTTGAGCTAACATATAATCTAATCTAAACTAATTAGAAAAAGGAAATTTGAAGAAGTAATTTGAAAAAGTCAAGACATTATATCATATTAGGAAATAGGATAAATGTTTACAATAGGACATTAATCGAGAGTGACATCATGACTGCAGTGCCGCGAGTGCTGTCATGGCTGCTCTCATGTGTACTTGTCATTTGCATTATCAAATTATTTTAGAACAATTGGTAAATTTAAAAAAAAAAAAAATGAATAAACAATTGCATTTCCAGGTTAGTACAATTGTTTAAATAAGATAACCTAAGCTAATCGACCCAAGTTAACGTTTATTTCAGCCATGAAAAACAAATTAAAATATCGCAATAACTTGTTAAATACTGATTTATGACAGAAAGTGCGTACAAAAAAGTTTTTTTTAATCTAATTGCCATTATATAGGCAACAAAAATTGGGAAATTGATTAGTGTCCTGTGGGAAACAAAAACAGAAAATGGTACCAATTGCATAGTGGTACACATACTACTAGGTTTTCTAAGCTCTATGCATTAGTGAATATACGTTATTATTTTTTAAACTGTAAACTACTAAAAAAGTTAAAGCAGGACAAGGAACCCCAGCTCCAGCCATCTGAAGTGATCATAAATATGCTCTAAAATAAATGCGTTACATGCCATCAAAGATAAGAAAAATAAATTTGGTCAATATGCAGTTTAAGCCTTTCAGGGAAATTAAAAATTCTGTTCCAAAGAATCAGTAAAGAAACACATTTAAAAATGTTTTATAATAATGACATCCTGCTTGCTGATGCGTTATTTTTGAAAATTCAAGTTTTGAATTTTTGTGATCCATAGCAGTTGCGTTGCGCGCTTGAGCTGTTAGAGTACGTTTGAGTACTTAGTAATTTATTATTAGCCAACCCTGGATAGCCTGAACCCACCTCTAGGATCTTTTAGTTAATAACACAATAAAGGTTGTCACTCAAAATATATTAGCAGACTGGGGTAGTGAATACTTGAATTTAAGGTATTCACTCCTTCAGTTTCAAACACCCACCGCAGACACCTTCTATGATGGCCGCCATATTGAAACTGATGTCAACTGCATATCAATTTCAGTATTCACTACCCCAGTCCCGCTAATATTATTGGGTGATAACCTTCATTGTGTTATTAACTAAAAGATCCTAGAAGTGGATTCAGGCTCCACAGGGCTCCGCGGGGTCGGCTAATAATAAATTACAAAGTACCCAAACGTACTCTAACAGCTCAAGCGTGCAACTAACTGGAACTGCTATGGAACATAAAAATTTCAAAGTTGAATAACTAAAAAATAAAGTATCAGCAAGCAGAATTTCATTCTTGTAAAACGTTTTTCAATGTGCTCTTTTAGTGATTCTTTGAACTGGAATTTTTAATTTCTGTGAAAGGCTTACACTGCATATTGACCATAAATTTCAACATTTATGAAACCACTTTCATTTCATTAGCAAAGTCTGATACTGAAAGGATACTCATGTAAATTTAGAATGACAACTTGACTAAACCTAGGTGTAACTTTCGGTCATATAATAATACTTAGTTTTGTGCTCTTGAAACAAAGACCTCAAAAAATGTATTACAATTCTCCTAATAATCCAATTTTACTTTTTCATAACTAAGCAAGTTTAAAATTCAATAACTAATATTAGATGCATATGCAAATTTTTAATAGTAATTATCAAACTGTTGAAAAATAACTTTCATCAAAAACAACCATTACCTTTGTCTCTTAACTATCAAACTTTAGTAATACTGTATGCAAAGAAACATTACAGATCAACAGACACTTCTAACAATTATTTATAGAAATATGAAAATAGCACCATTTATAGTTGACCTGTTCTTATCACTGTATCTTTGATAATATATCATAAGCCGCTGGCAGGTTATGTCTGGTCATTAGGTGTTCGAGCAGCAACTTGTCTATGCTCCCTTTGTGCACACATATTGTGCAAATTTAAACCAAAATGAACGAGTTCCAGCTGATTTACACAGTCATTCCTTAAAGTCTACATAATTTTATGAAAATCCATCTTTACACGAGTAAAAAATAGTCCCTGTTGATCAATGAATTTGATCTTGATTTGATCAAAAAAGTAAATCAAGATCAAATTCATTGATCAACAGGGACTATTTTTAACTCTCGTAAAGACGGATTTTCATAAAATTATGTAGACTAAGCGGAACGACTGTGTAGATCAGCTGGACCTGTGTTCAACACTCGTATAAAAAGATGTTCTAGGATTAAAAAAATAATAATGAGGTTCATATTCCACAACCATACTTTACTCAGTTATAAACTAAATTTCTATTGCACAATAAGGTTTTAAAAGCAAAATTTCCTTTCACACTCTTTCAAAATTTACAGAATTTGAAACTTGAAATTGAGGGCCGACAGTGTCGGGGCCTTTGTAACGGCCTACAATTCCCTCCTCAAGACTCACACAAAAGAAGAATTCAGCGCCTGTGTACCAGACTTGTCTACTAAACTACTCAGGATTCACCAATCCTTGTCACAAAAACTCCCATTAGACGGCATCACTGGGATTACCAGTACATCAAGACACCTTCTCCATGCATGGTGGGTCATAACAGCCCACTCTACATGACTGGCTCATTCCAGTCACTGTCTTTTAC
>JACJUY010001774.1:15753-58010 GCA_014220935.1 Platorchestia sp. MABIK
ACTGGATGCTGGACACAGCACAGCCTCTGCTGGGCGTTGTGAATCTCTGTGCCTGCCGCGGTTGTGTGTCAGTAACTTCTCAATAACTTCCAGCATGACTGAACTACATCTCGCCAAAGTGTTATTGAATGCAATCCAATAATAGAGCTCTAGTTTAGGGATGGAAAAATCCAAATATTTTTATTCAGAATAACTCAGCAACTTTTCTATAGTATGGCACATTTTAAGACGTAGCTCTACATGACTATTACAACCCTACTTAACGTCACGATAATCATCCAAATCCATTAAATAGTTAGGTCCCTTTTTGGAGCAAGCCTAGGATTGAAATAACGAATCATGTCGTACTTTTGTTTTCCTTTGAGGGAATACTGGCGAAAAAAGCCTCACATTTGCGTGTATTTTTGGTGCTATTTTTAGAAACGATCACATCAGTGAGGATTGCGTTTGTTATTGTTCATCGAAGCTAAGCTGCACAAATTTTATAGGAAAATTTCAGTCGCATGAGCTCTCTTCACAAGGACACTACAGGCGCCACTCTTCTTTTTTTTAAGTGTCTGAATACGTCAGAAAAACATTAAAAAATTGTCATGCTTTTTGAAACTGATATACAGGTTAAGTAAAATTTGTTCTTCAAAATCTCCATTGGAAGTAATAGCATCATTAGCCCTAGAGCTCGTATCTTTGAGCCTAAAATTTCAATTTTATCTAACATGTTCTGGGCGTTTTCAGCCTGAAAACATTCAGCATCCAACTTTTCTAAAAACATCAGTACACACCACAACCCTCCAATTTAATCTTCACTAAGCCACTATAATTACATAACGTGTGAATGTCATTGTTCAACTATAACGTTCGCTCTGGAAGTTCAGTCCGCCAATGCGACAGAACTTGAATGCGAAAACTTTATCATTTCTCACCATAGTGTAGACAAACGAGTGAAATGTACACTTCCTGATGAATTTTTACACGTTGCGCTAATTTTCGCCCGATAGTCAAAACTCTTATGGAAGATTATAAATAAATTCATACTTCCAATTATTATTCTTAAATAAAATGAATTTTTATGCAACTTGATGTATGATTTCTTCACAGAATAGGAATCGTAGGCTTCTCCACAGGGGACATTGAAAGATGCGGTCATTTTGTAAAAATGATGTAAAAAAATTCTAAGTATTTAAACAAGATGCGATAATGCGCACAATAATGACGAGAAATGGGATAGATTAGAAAAGGTTTGATTGGGTTAGATTTGACTAAATTAGTTTAGATTAGGAATTAGTTTCGGCTATCCTTGCAACAACAGGGATACTCAAAGAGAAGATGGATGAAAGATGAGATGTGTACCAAAATAGAACAAATACTCAAGTTCCTCAATAAATTTATGTTCAAGTGTAAAGTTTAAGATTCCAACTCCATGAAGTAGTCATTCCAATTTTTCTCCGATACAGTTTTTCTTTTTTATTAATAGATCATTTATTATTAGTCACCACAGTACACAACCCGATCAATTAGGTCGGCATTTAACAATGTTCGACAAGTTACTGAAATCAGTTAATGAGTTTAGTGACAAAATCAAAAAATGTTGACTACTTCATAATTTTTTCGATAAATTATTTGAAGTTTTTACTGTAGCATCATTTCTTCCAGCTAAGAATCTCTCAGACCCACACCGTTCCGCTGGTAAAATTTGTTCAGAGAATGAGAAAAACTTTGAGGAAATTGATTAAATCTTCTAAGCGATCAGTACCTTTTTTATGAAATTCATGATTTTTAAAAATACTTAATGTTTCATTCCCTACACAAGCATCTTTAATAATGCAAACATGAGGGCGAGTTTTGCCGCCAAAAAAATTAACATTTTCGTATCTATAACTGGAAGCCCAATGGGGTGATTCTAAAGTAACAAACATTCACTCAAATAAACACACGAAGGTACTTATTATACGACATTGATTCAGATAGGAGCTTACCTGTATTTATTTCGTATCTTCGGTAAGTTTCTGGCGCAGAGGTTCGAAAGACACTCTAAATATAAGGCCTCAGTAATTACAGCACTGAGCAGTTTTTTTTCGTATGACTTCTCACGCCCGGCCACTTCCAGATGCGGAGAAAATTACGTAGTGAGCCATGCAAAACTCTGCTTCCAATCTCAAGTTTCCAATAAAATGAGAATCAGTTTTGTTTGCATGCAAGTTTGCTTGCTTCCGTGCTCGCTTCCTTGCTTCCTTCCTTCTGCTTCCTTGCGTCCTCAGTTCAAACTGTTCACTTTTAGTAACATGAGGCTAAATTTGACACCATTCATATTCTTATGATGATAACACAACGCAAATTTTACTCTTACTTCTGGTACTAATATAGGGCATAATTTAACCATCTCGGAACCTGAATTGTGGATACGATATGTTACAAATGTCTATTTCCAGGGGAACGCTGCTAAAAAAAATTAGCTTTACAGGAGCGAAGAAAACGATGCAGAGTTTTTAAAGAGTAACAAATTAGAGCTAATAAAGATGTGAACAGCAACTTTATGATACATGAAATTGAATCTTTTAGGGATTTTGAAATTATTTCCACAACGGATGAGACTAACGATGACGACGCAGTTTTAAAATTTCTTTCGTAAATAGGAAGTAAGCCGTAGTCAGTTGAGCTACATCCCGTGGAACTTTTGCATTATGCGTTCTCACTACCTTCAGCTCTTCGGTTCTAGACCTGGAAACATTTCGAGCAAGATGCCGTGTGAATATCGGAAACGATATTGCATCATCTTTTTGGAACTGTTTGTCGTCAGGATCATGATCGATGAGCGATTTGACAATCATTCAATTGAGAAAACTCTCGAGCATTTCAGAGTAAAGTTTCGAAAGCAGTCGCAGAAAAGTTTTCTTCGCCGAAAAAATGAGCACCACACACTCCGAAATCTCCCACTGAATAACAGACAGTCAACTTGGCTGATTGCAGATGTCGAAAGTTCATTTCATGACAAATACTATCAGAATATTGTCGAAGGTTTTCGTTATCAAACATACTTGAAGAATGGTAGGTCACTTCATCGCTGTAGATATTGCTGTTCTGAGACTGTTCCATATGGTATCACGGACTGCATACTAACAACTAGATCAGCAAATCTCAGACATATCACTCTGGCAACAAAAGTAACCTGGGATTGAGAAAAGTACAAGAAATATTTACTTTAAATTCCGAGAAAGCGTATCATTTCAAATTAATTAAACTTAAACGATTAAAGAGCCTTGCAATTTAGCGCGAGTGTTTCAATTCTGAAATGCTCTCAGAACTACTTTTGAATGATGAGAGAAAGAGATTTATAGTAATTGTAATTTGTCTCACTGTGCCTATCTAATCAAAAATTAAATAAAAATGCCTCATCCCTCCACGATTTCTTTAAAATATTTTATGAACTCAATACCTATGAGAACCCCTTTAGGTAGAGACTGACAGTGACAAAGATAAATATGCACACTTTCATTTTTCCTCATCGTTGATTGTATTAGCTCCAGTTGGGATTCTTAAACTAAAGTTAATTATCATTTTTTCGTCTAGAAAAGTTGAGAAATAATTGTAAACAGTTTCCCCTTCAAGGAATAGATTTTTTCCCAGATTTGACTAAAATAAAGAAAACTGTTTTTATCTCTTACTAAAATATAATTAAAACCATTTCGCACTAATTGTTAAAAGGACTACGATCGGTTTTTTCATCGTCTTCAGAATAAGATTTCAATATTTTCTCTTTGAGCATGTATAAATCAATAAAAAATCTTTTCATTATCAGCGTCGATTATTTTAGGCTACAAATGCTCGGGAAATTTGAGCACTGTTGGAAGGCTTGCACTAAAATTAAAATCAATTATCTATTCTGCACCATTGCAGGGGGATCCTACGACAATAAAAACATTTTAGGCCACTATTTTAATTTATGCTTTTTATTAAATTTTATTCAGAAGAAATTCAATGTTCTCTTTCCAAAATGTAAGTGTTTTGCCACTTTAAAAAAGTAGGACACAATTATGATACGACTTTATTGATGCATTTTAAATTTTATGCGAATATCAAAGTAGCTTGAGAACCAGATTTTGAACTATCTCGAACACTAGAGGTGTTCTGATGCCTATTACAATCAACAGCACAGTTTTTCATTCTCAATTTCTCGATTTGACAATACATCATCATATAATTCAAAGAGCTCCTCACCATCGCCAAGAAATAGAGGAGGTATGTAAATAAATTTTCGCTTAGTTAAAACGCTGAGCACATTAGAGCGACATTTAACATGATCTAAAACGGTGTGTGGTCAGAAATGCGGACAGTTCTTCGGAATTAACGTTCAATTCTAAGCCGCGGAGTTTCTTTTAGACTTGCAAATTTTCGTTTTGTCACTCACATAAATATATTTCTACCAAAGAGACAATAAAATTAAAAAAAAACAATGACGTTTAGATGAACTTACAACGATGAATATAATGGAATGCAACCCATTATGGTTATTACACAAACTTGAGTACAATTTAAAATATTATGAAAATATTGTCAACGCAGAACTTCATTCTGTGGTCACTGTAGTTCTGGAAGCGTCCACTTTATTTGTCCGTGACACGACGATTCATTTCAGTAAATTAGTTTTAGCTGTACTATTGGTAAAGTTTCAGAAGGACTCTAAATTTCCCCATGACAATAACCTCATGAACATGAGCATTTGTCATGAATTGCTGCTTATAAACTTTCTGCAGTGCGCTTTCTTTATGAACAAAAGCTAAGTCTTTTATGTATGTAAGAGGCTTTAAAATAGATGCTCAAACTTCAAGTGAAGATATGTAGGTTACTTTACCACCATATAAAATGGAGAAATTATATCAGTCGCAGCTCATTATGGTGCGAGAGTACATTTTTCAACATGCACTTACGAACAACAAATTTAGCCCCTGTATCTCCTTTCTTCCGTTGTGGGTGCTTACGAGTAAAATATTAATGTACTGTGTGTAACATCGAAAAGTCCCAAAGATATGTCGGGCGAACTTAATGTAGAGAAACTTTTTATTCCACTTACACTTGAATATCGTCAAAAGTGAACATGTTTCAGGACACTTGTAGGTGCTCATGAGTAAAATATTAATGTACGTAACATCGAATAGCCCCAAAGAAACCTCTATGGAATTTACTGTAGAGAAACATTTTATGCCTCTTACACTTGAATATTGTCAAAGATGAAAATGTGCCATGATAACTTGAATTTTTTCCTTCATCACAAGGTTCAGATCCTCGCAAAGAAGAGGCCCCGCATGTAGCAGGCAGGGCAGCAGCGTGCGGCAGGACACACCTCAGCGACACGGCCCTCAATTGACGAGTTAATTAAGGCCGAGTGGCTGCGGGGCGACGGGGGCACGGAAGAGCTGCCTAGTAGAAGCCCAGAGAGTATGAAGCTCCCACAGCGGATGAGAGAGTAGAACTCTCAAATAACTGTACGGAGCTTCACTTGTGATAGGGTAAGTAAATACCCATAATATCTTTGACGCTGAAATTGAAATTGCTTATAAAATTAATGTGTGAAATTTCACACGCTGGGCTTAAAAGGGTTAACACGTTGGTCGCGATGTGAGCCGCCAGTATACATGGAGGGAATTTTTATAATGCTGCTGACCGACCAGTAGTCACAATCTCAATTTCTATAAATTTTTAATCGAAGCTAAATGAAGGCACAATACAGTTAATGTTTGCTTTTTTTTAAATTGCTTGCTACAATTGACCCTAATTTTGAGTTCACGATTGAACATTAGTTTAACCCATCGCAGTCAACGTGTTTAGCATCCCTAAACATCCCTGAAGCTTCATTAATAAACAGCTAAGCAAAATAGAATAGAATATCGCTACAAATACAAGCTGAATGGGTCTTTCTCAGGTTGCTGTCAAAGTCACACATACCTTTGTAGGAGTAGAGTAAAAAAGATAAGTAGAAGCGTTCTATAGAGTTGAAAGGTTCTTGCATTACTAACAACAGTGTTAAATGACCACCATTACTACTACTGCTACTCGTGCATCTCTGTAGAGGAAAAGGAAACGCTGTAAAGAGAGAGAGCAGCAACAATCAAACGCACGGTCAATGACCTCCACACAGAGGCTGAAGTACAATCGTTTTAACATATCAAAGCAACATTTTCAGAGCTGTTTGGTCCCAGAATTTGACAATCTTTCTCCCTATTGTGTACAGCATTAGAGTACAATAAGCTGGTAGAAGTATAATACTTACTTCGGTAGATGCAGCTAACAATGCAACATGAAAAAAAAATATTTTAGCTGCTTTAGTGTTTATTTTACCTGACTAAAAAGTAGAGTAAACGCGAGCGTTTGAAGCTATAAAAATATATTCCTCGCATGCTTGAGTTGATAATGAATAAATTAGGTTATTTAAGCATGTTTCCGTCAAGTCTACTGAGATTCTAAGGTACTATAAATCGACAGTTATAATCGAGCGACTTTGAAGCGTATGACTCAGAATTTCATGAACGCTTTGAATTTACCCTCTCCTATTCATAAACATTGTGTTAGGAATGCTGGTTAGTGCCATCATCTCGCGTAGATTGCCCGAGTTCACACTAACTACCCTGAGGTGAGCATACAGCAGGGTTCAAGTCGCACGCACATGACTAACCTCGGCTACCACCTGACTGAGACCTTTTTTGAAGTCGACTAATTTTTCAAAGTTTCCACATCAGTAAATGCTTGTAAAAAGACACCGATTCTTACATCTTACAGTACAGCTAGTTTAGTAACACCTAACACAAAGTGTCTGACGATGTGAGCATACCTCAAGTTTCAGACGTCCAACCGAGTGTCCGAGTCTAGCTACGCTGCTTACTCCTGAGTCCATTGAGTTTCAACTGTTTACGGTCGTGTGAATTTTGAGATACATTTCTATGTATATAGGTAGAGCTTTGATGTGTTTTTTTTTTCTGGTCGAACTTGAATCATGTTTTTTTTTCTTTAATTCACTCCCTATGGGGCAGTTTCTCTTCTTTCTCAAATCTGTGAAAATCTGAATCCAATACTTGTATAAAACCGTACTTTTAATAACGGAGGAGCAATGACAAATTATCTGACTGTATTGGGTTGATCAACTACTGCACGTGCATGATATATTCAGATCCTACACAGGAAGGAAAACTGATGTTTAATATAACGCTCGAATCAATATTTAAATTAATTAATAATTATTTTCTCGATATACTCACCACTAGCAAATCATGAATTACCAATACCTCATGTGCTAAAAGTTAACCTAATCTATTTGACCTATACAAAAGTTCATGCATACGAGTGTAAACAAATGAGTATAATGACGTATTTCACCGGTGGAATGTGACAGAATCTATACTTCAAAAGCAACGAAAATTGGGATAGAAGCATTCCTGATGGTTTTCGTTACGGCTCTTTCAACGATTGTCATCCGTGCGCGAGGAGCGTGAGTAATTTAGGTAACAATGTCCCTTGATGCCCGTATTGTACTTCCGGCTGTGCCGACGATGCTGTTCATCGGGAACGTTAAAATCTTTCAGAAAGGAATAACTATCTCAATAAAACTGATAATTCGTATCATTTCTAGAATCTAAATACTTTCTCCCTATACGTGCATCCGATATCTCTACCAGTCACGCACGCGATGCAAGCTCATTAACGTGCACTAGTTGTGCACGTGTGCACGGTGAACATCGCAGTCAGTGGGTACGACACACTGGGCACTTTGCATGATGGTAATTGAAGCTTCAGGTCGCAGTTATCTTGTGATTCAATGTCCTAGCTTCTCCACACATTTTTTATACGAAACACCATAATGCGAATGTTTCTTGACAGCAATTAGATCCTAACTTAGCATTAAAATTGTAATAATTTCAGGTGTTTGTGCTAAGAACTGAGAATCTTCATTTCTTGTCCAAACCAATGGTGAAGCTTTCTCTTGAAAGCTTCCAGAGTGCGTATTTTTTATGTTAAATATGGGGTGTTAATGGGCTTTTTTAGGCATCTCTTGAAATTTCCTAGCATTTTAGCGGTAGTTTCCATGGTGGTATTCCTTGATGATCGCTATATTAGTGTCGCAAAATCCCAATAAATTATCAGAACATATTAGTTGTGACAGCTTATTAGTTAGGAAAACTGATTAGACTAATTTAGTTAATTTAATTATTACGTTAATCGTTTAATTAGAATTATTTCATTAAGCATGTAAAAAGGCTATGAATGTATTGCTAAAACTGATGAATTCATGATAACAGATTAGGCGAAGACTTCATTCCCCGGAATAATTCAAAACTTTTTACGATAAAAATGCTCCACCTATTCACACACAGTATTTTCCGTTTGAAGCTATAAAAATATAGTATATGCTATTTGTTTAATTTTCTAAAAATCAAAATATTTATGAAAACATTCAGGGCACATCTGAGTCCAAAATTCTACAACAGGCAGAGCGGTTCTGATAAAGATTCCATTGCGCTACTTGCCGCATCATTGCGCTCAAGAAATTTTTGCTGTCTTCTTTACTGAAGACAAAGATTGTAGAATTCCGATGATTCTACAGCCATATTGTTATATACATGTGCATGTACGACTATAAAAAACGCATATACATTTGACAGTTTTATCAGTTCGGGATACATTTGACAGTTTTATCAGGAAAAAGAAAAAGCGCTTGGTATGTATAAAATTTAACTGATTTCAAAGAAATTCAATCGGCAAGAAAATAGACAACTGTCAAAGAGTTTTTACTCAAAATAATCGCCATTAGCGTGCACTGCAGCCTCAATCCGGGCCAGGAACCTGGAGCAAGCTGATCTTAAACTTTCCTTCAGAAGACCCTCAAAAACGACTACAATTTTATAGATTAACTGGTATCTTGTAGTACTGGCACAGCGATTGGTATTTTTCTCGACAGCGCCCCACACATGAAAATCCATTGGGTTACGATCAGGGGAGTTTGGAGGCCAAACATTGGGATTTGTGTGCATCACATCACCCTCTGAGGTTGCGCATCCGAAAACCAGGACAGTTTGAGGAAATTTAGTCTCCTCTTAGCCTCGTAACCTTCATTGCAATTCTCTAGTTAATGCCAAATTGTTTTTACAGCGTTCAGGGAGCATTGAGCAGCGACCATAGTTTGCTGATTTTAATGGCCGGCGCGAATCATCAGGATACAAGATATTCTCTTCCACGAATCACGGGACTCTCAGTCATCCATTCTTGCTATCATCGTGTATACGAATGAAGGAGGGTTTAAACTTTAAACTCAAGCCTAATTGGCATGAATGAATTTTAAAAATCTGTTAAAAAACAATTGCTATGCTGTTAAATTTCTCCCGAACACCCTGTACATATTTATATGTCGTCTTTTTTTTGCACTCTAAAGTATTTCATTCCAAGGCCATGATTGAGGGTTATGTTAAAACCAAACAGACATTATTTCCTAACCGATTCAACCTTAGTTACGTGTGTGGCCCTAATTGAATTACACTCCATTGGAATGGAGCGGACATTTTCTATAACTGTACGACAGTGCCTCTTTAGGCTGGTAATTTATAAATGCCGCAGTTTTCCGAAAGGGCTTTGATACAACACGATGTCTAAAGCAAACTTTACTGAACCCTCATCTGTTGTTGTTAGGTACCTCCTGGGGGACAGTAATGTGAGAGAACAAAGGAAAGTTACCCTCTGAGGGTCGGTGTTGTAAGCCCACACGTTAGTACCTACCTTCTGAAGGTCGGTGATATAAAAATGCACTCTGGCAGTTACCCTCTGAGGGTCGAAGGGCACAACACGGGAGTTACCGTATCTTCTGAGGGTCAGTGATGCGAGCGTACACCGCAGTAGTTGCCTTCTGAGGCCTAAAAATATGAGGGGACGCAAAAGGAGTCACCCTCTGAAGCTAGCGATATGAGAGTAAACCCCAGAAGTTATTCTCGGAGGCCAGTGTGTTGAGGGTACATGAAGGGGGTTGCCATCACTCTGAGGGTCAGGGGTGTGAGGGTAGACGCAGTGGATTGCCCTCATCCTGAGGGTCAGGAGTGTGAGGGTAGACGCTGTGTTACCCTCAGAAGCCGCTGATCAGAACCGGTCTGTACCGGATAGTAGACAAGCATTTCGCTCCCACGCTGCCTGGCCTCTACGTCCTTTTGCAGCCCGCCACACGAACTGCGAGTGAAATAAGTTCGTGACTGTCAATTTTTTTAACTTCCTGACAGTGCTTTCATTTATTGTGATCAATCCCAAAGATTGTGTGTCTTGAAGTGATCAATGCCAAAGATTGTGTGTATTGAAGTGATCAATGCCAAAGATTGTGATCATTGCCAAAAGTTGTGTGTATCAAAGGATTCATTCATGTTATAGATTGTAAATTGTTTAAATTGTTTAAATTGTCTAAATGTTGGATGCAAAACGTGAGGCAAAACAAGTCATCAGACTAATGTTGTTTTTAAATGTTTCCGTGCCTTAAGTTACTCGACGATTTAAATGGGAAAATTAGCTTTATTTAGAATTAAATTTCAATTCAACCCCACGGACTTTAACAGACATTTTTTTAAATTGTCTTCTCTTATTATGAATCTCAGAATTGCTTGACTGCAACTGCATGTAAAATGGAAGGAATACCGCATTAACTTATGTTCGCATTTAAGTACACCAAACACTGACTTATCGATGTAAATAGTAGCACGTTTGTTTTGGACAGACCTTCTTTGTGCATGGCCCGAGGCTACGCTGATACTGAAGACGACCATGGAAGACAAGCAGGTCCTTGTGCGGCGTGGTGACGCGAGTGTGATGTTGTGCTTGGTGCTTGGGAGATAAGGCAAACCTGCGGGTGACAGACTAGGCAAAAGAGGAAAGAAATCACCCATACTTATGATAACGTCAGCGCCTGAGTGACAAAAAGACCGGAGTGGTGAGAAATCACCCATACTTATGATAAAGTCAGCGTCTGAGCGACATGAAGGCCACAGAAGAAAGGAATCACCCATACTTATGATAAAGTCAGCGTCTGAGCGACATGAAGGCAACAGAAGAAAGGAATCACCCATACTTATGATAAAGTCAGCGTCTGAGCGACATGAAGGCAACAGAAGAAAGGAATCACCCATACTTATGATAAAGTCAGCGTCTGAAGGGGAGGAATAGCGAAAAAAATAAAATCACCCTCACTTATGATAAATTCAACGCCTGATGGGGAAGTATGGCGAGAAAAAAAAAATGACAATACACGGAGTGACGACGAAGGATGAAAGGTCATACCATAGACCACAAAACCAAGAATTATTGGAAACAAATTGGATGATTGGTGAGAGCTTGGTTCAAGTGTGAGGGATAAAATTTCGCTTCAGAAAGTGGAACACTTATGAGGAGCAAACAACGAGTAGGAGAGTAGACCATGGGTTAACGAAAATACTAAATTTGGAAAATTAAGAGGGGTGTGTTGGAGAACGATACATAAAAGTAGGAGAGAAAACTGGTGCGACACAAGTTTTGTTTTGAAGCAGTCGAATGCTAGGATTTGTTGTGGAAGTTCAAGTTTTAGAAAATCAGGCGAAGGAAAGAACGTGAACAATATAATCGATGGCAACGCAGCGTCAAACACCAATGAGTTGTGTCGCTTTTGTGAGTGAAAAATTTTAAATATTAAAAATGGGACTTGATTTCAGCTCACGCACAAGCATGCAATGGAAGTAGTACCAATAGCTGCAGTACTAGTAGTTAAAAGAAGGAGTTGAAAAAATGGGTTACTTGGGATTCAGTCGCAAAGTTTACAACACGCCGAAAATCTCGCCAAATTGTGGGAGCAACTGGAGAGGGTGCCGCAAGCATCAACATGTCTGCCTTTCTCGTCGGAAGAATTTTCTCAACGCTTGCTCTACTTTGGACGAATATCCCTTTAGATTGTTTGTATGATTTTGTAGAATATATACCCGATAGAATGAAAACTGTAATAAATGTGAACATTGGTCCAATAAAATATCAAGTATAATTGTTTTCATAATGTCCATTTTTCTCCAGGGGGTGACTTATCTTTTGGGGAGATAGCGTATGTTGACTGATTCCAACAGTCCAGAAAAATGTTGACTGATGCCAACATGGCAGAAATATAATGAATGATACCACCATGTCAGAAATATATTCAGTAACGGCTAATGGCAGATATATTTTCATTGATGCTCCCATACCAAAAACATGTTGAATGATGCCACCATTGCACAAGTATGTTGGCTGATGTCATTTTGACAGAACCAGATCAGAATCTGTGCCACCGTAATCTAAGACGATCTGCCCTGAGGCGGACTGCACCAGAGGGGCCTCTTAAGAATTAAGGCATGTTTGACTAATGGAAAAGCTGTAATGAAATTTTACGCCAAATCAGTAACGAGTGCGTAAATGCAAACTTTTGAGTGAACTGTGTTTTACAAATCGTTTTAACACGAGCTGAATTTAAGAAAGATATAATTACTCATCCAATCTCTCAATCCTGGGAGATAAGGGTTTACGTTTGATGTATTACTAGCAATGTAGAGATTGATTACACCTATGTACATAAAACCACTCTTATAAATTATGATTTTCCATTTGCAAACGCCAAGTTGTCATTCATCTTCCGAAAAGAACGTCTTAACACTTTGACCGCAACGCGCGCCATGGGGGCCACGGAGGAGATTTTCATAATGCTGCTGAGCGCTGTCCGACCAGCAGTCACAAACTCAATTTTCTCTTCTAACTTTTCAGCCTTACGAAATAGTTTAATTTCCTCACTTGTAAGTCGGTTCAGGAATGCTCCTAGCATTTTTGTACTAAAACACAGTGATTCATTAAAATCTATATTTCTGTCTGATTATAAAATGCAACGTTTCGACGTATCAATTTTCATAAACACCCAATTAAAATCAAATTAAGGCACGACCCAGTTAATGTTTACTTTTTTCAAAATTCCTTATTACAATTGACCTCAAATTTGAGTTCAATATTGAACTTCAGTTTACCCAATTGCAGTCAAAGTGTTAACATTTGATATGTTGATAAAGAGGGCACAAATTCAAATAGAATGCAAGTATTGGAATGCAAATTTCAAATGAAAGTAACTCACTTACTACAGGGCACGCAACGGAGTCGCCAGCCCGCATGTTGCCGACTGGTTAATCGCCTTCACTACGTCCGCAGCAGCAGCCGACGTACACTGGGCCAGGACCCATATATCTATACTCGACTACATTGGCGCGGCCAACCATACCTCAACTCTGAAACTGACAACCAGTCGCCAGCACTGACAATGTCAACCAAACGCCAACGCCGGCCCACATAACTATGCGCTAGTACCAGCACCACCAATGGAACGCAAATGCTAGCATGGCCAACCAAACGCCAATGCTGGCCCAGCCAACCAAACGCCAATGCTGGCCCAGCCAACCAAACGCCAGTGCTGGCCCAGCCAACCAAACGCCAGTACCGTCACAACCAACGAAACGCTAACACTGGTAAGGCCAACCAAACGCCTGCACTGACAAGGCCACCCAAACGCCAACGCAGGCTCAGCCAACCAAACGCCAGTGCCATCGCAACCAACGAAACGCTAACACTGGTAAGGCCAACCAAACGCCAGCACTGGTAAGGCCAACCAAACGCCAGCACTGATAAGGCCAACCAAACGCCAGCACTGACAAGGCCAACCAAACGCCAACATTGGTAACGCCAACCAAACGCCAGCACTGGTAACGCCAACCAAACGCCAGCACGGACAACGCCAACCAAACGCCAACATTGGTAACGCCAATCAAACGCCAGCACTGGTAACGCCACCCAAACGCCAGCACTGGTAAGGCCAATCAAACGCCAACGCTGGCACTGTCATTCATACGCCAAACTGGGAAAACCATTCATAAGCCAACTGCAATGTGCTGATATGCTGCTCAATGCCAATCAATCATCTAAAAATTGTTGACATTTCAATAGTCTGCAAATGGGTGCCATAGAGTTCTGAATATACAATGGCTTCCTGAAGCGAGAATATTGTCAACTGAAATGCTTCAAGAAAGGCTATACCACTCTAAAGCATGGAGGCATTACTCCAGGCACACATCAGAACTTTTAAGAGCAACTCTTGCACTAATTAGCCCCGCGTTATTCACTAATTTTAGCAAGAGAACCACTTCGGTCAAACGCATTGATTGAGAGAGCCGCAGCTACCGCAAGTTAGCGCATATCATATAAATTATATACGCATTAATAAATTAATTTATACATTTTTCGAGAGCCGCGCAATGAATATCACTGAATTAGCCTGTCAACAATCTCCGGCCCCAATCTTAACGTTCGGATGCGCTGCTTCAAAAATAAAATTTCGAGACCTGCAAACAAGCGCTTTTTCGATTCTGGTGATTCGAAAAATTATTTCTATTCTTGAATAATCAATGAGAAAAATCATATCTGTTCAGAAGATATGAGAGTCCGCCGTCTCGTTGCAAATGATGGTTATGATGCAGAATGCGCGGCGTGTGTTGAAGTGCGTCATTGAGAACATAAATTTGAAATTTAATCTTTACTTCTTCACATGAAAGATGTGTGATAGCGAATGTTGTTCTTAGAAGGTGTTGTAACGTCAGTATTAGAGGTTGTTAAAAGAACGCGGAGGCTCTCACAAGCATCTAATTCCTTCTCAGACGAACACAAGGTACGTGAACAGTAAAAATCAAAACGCTATGTCAACGAGAACAGTGTTATAATGGATATGCAGCGGTGTGATGTTGCGTATTTAAATTCTATGAATAATAACCAAAACATTCAACTGAATTAACATCGTGGTAACGACATAGTCATGAAAGGAGCTCGGAAATATACAATTTAACTTGAATAAGACGTGAACAAACAAAAACCAGAAATGGATAAATTTGCTTTAAAAACTAAACTGATTATCCAAGTGTTACCACGATTGTGATTGTGCTACCGCGTCCGATACCGCAAACCTCCGAACTGCAAATTAGAGACAAGTGCATCCCTCGAGTTTCACTGTACAACACGCGATGATAACATGTATCTCCTAACACGTGTCACACGCCCCTTTGTGCTTCCGCTCGATAAGCGCTTGTGCTTATGCTCATTGCTTCTGCTATCTAATTATGCGTAAGCAGTTGAAACCTCCAGAGAATTTGCTTCAGTATTTATTCATGCCTTGAAGTTTCTGCTCGAAGTTCTATTACGTTTTTAAAAATCTGGCAATGGTCCGACATGTCCAGACAATATGTCAGTTGAAGCTTAAAAAATTTAAGATCCCCTGAGCATTTTTCTTTTTGGAACCATAGTTGGTGGAGCAAAAGTACTTCTCGCGCATGATACATTCGATTTTTTAGATTCAGAAGTAGTGTTGAGTGCTAATTTTTTTGCTTGAGGAGAATTATTTCCGTAGCAGTCATACTACATTTCCAAATATCGCGCATAAAACGTAAATAAACGTTGAATGTACCTCATGAAAAGGACTTCATGCCCCGGAAATACGATTACGGCTATCGTACAGTTCCTAGAAGGTGACCAACCCTCAGTAGCAGCGACGACAAAGAGTGGGAAGCGAAATCAGGAGCGCTCATCATTGGCCAGTGCAGTCCTCAAAACTTGAGAGCAAGCGCGAGAGCAGTTCAGTTTGGTGCCAAACTCAGAGTAAGAAGTGTGTTCGAGTGCTAGTGCCCTCACTTGCACTGTAGCTGTACATCTGGCACCAGGTCAGTTCTCGGCAAGATATCCTATTGAGTTGAATACCACATCAAATAAGACTGCGACAGTGTTTTTACAGCGTACTTTCTCTCTTAAGGCTGACTAGTGTAACGGCATGACTAAAAATTTTTGAAGAAACTTTTTAGTATAATCGAAAATGGGACCTATAAGGCCAAACGGGCCTGAATTTATTCACAGATTACCCTCAATAGGAATTTTAGCATGTGAGTGCGAGGCTACTTTGTTTAAAGCAGAATTTTGACGAGAACTCACATTACTTTCAAATCCAGATAACGGATAAAGAATAATAGTGAAATACGCGAGAGCTCCGCTTCGCAATTGCAACTTGATTATTAAGTAAGGGATTAATCAGCGTATAAACTCACTTTTTCGATGATTATTACTATTATTCTTATAATTATTCCTTCTAACCCGGGGAGGTGAAATATTCATTTTATTCTTGACACCAATGATACCTTATTGTTATTCTACATACGGATTTTCCACTTGTTTTACATGCGCTCGGATATTCGCCCAGCTCGTCACAGTGAAGAAGTATTCGAAATTGTTGAGTGCAACAAAAAGTTCGTTCAGAGGCTTCATTTACTGTGCTTTTGCCGTCTCTTGATCGTTGACAAAACCTAGGGAAACTATTTTTATGGTTCTTGTACAGTATTGAAAGAAAAACATAAAACAAATCCTACTTGAATTGGGCCTTGAGTAAATAATAATACACTGTATTAGAATAGAACATGGCAGCAGAAACGAGCCAAGTGGTCCATTCTCGGGTTGACCACCAGTCCAAATTATCATACTGCGATTTTGGTGTGTTGAGTGACGAACTTTGGGACTGGGTGTGACCGCTGTCCCAACCACTTCCAGTTGAGATACATGAAACTTCACCGACGAATAACAAGATAATTACTTGGAGAATTGTACTTATTTAGTTGTTTTATCTATGTCAATTCAACAGATAATACCCGGCATTGCCATTTGAACACTCTCACTAATTTGCTCTGTTGTCATCCAAGTAGAAACGCTCAAGTATATAAACGTTAACCTTAGAATATGATGAATATCACTAATTCGTTTTTGCTGCCAAGCGTTGGAATTCCTCGCGGTCTCACGCAACATAAAAACAGAATAGTTAAGAAACGATCCAAACACTAATTAGAATGTTGAAACCAAGCTGGTGTGTCGAAAATGTGACGTTCTAAAAATATGAATGAACTCCAGACGATGTGAACGTTGTTCTGACCTGTAGCCCAGAGGAAGTTGTCTCTCTGCACAGACCATCAGTTAAATGCACATCCTGGATGTCAATTGGCCAAATAGCCTGCAGGTGCACAACCTCTGCGAAGTGTTGTGGCTCGGAGATGCAGCGTATTTTGTGATCTTACTGCACCACCGAGGTCACCAGCAATAGTTGAAGTTGCTTCAATTACTCTTTATGTAGAGGAATTAGCATGCACCACCGATGTCACAGACGTTATTTAAGCTTGCTTCAGTGTTTTTTTTGGTGGGGCATCAGGAGTTCTGACAATGGTTTAAGCTTTAACATCTTACTACAAAAGATGTTGGTAGCTTCTTTCTTGTTTTTCCACGAAATGTAGCTCTTCGTTTGATGAGACAATTCATCTTCACGGTTTTGGGCTGTAGAAGACGTGAAATTTGAGGGAGAAAATGACGTGCAACTTTCGCAAATCACCATTACTTCTTCTGCATTCTTCTTCTCATCACCAACACTTCTTCTATTCTTCTGGGAAGAATAGAATATTAATACGGAATAAATTTTCGAGTAGTATAGGTAATCGTAGGCATCCTTGTTCACCTGAATCAGAGTACAAGGATGCCTACGATTACCTATACTACTCGAAAATTTATTCCGTATTAATATTCCGTATCCAAAGTGCTCGTAAATTGCTTAAGAATTTTTGGGTTGCAAAGTAATCGGCAAGTTTCATTGTTGATTTTAGTACATTAATATCATGTAATCGAAAATATTTCGAACGGCTCTGAGAGTTTTTCGAAGGTCTCTACACTGCCATTACGACCTGTGTGACCTGATGAAGGTTTTTTAAGTATGCAATACACGTAATCCATGCTTTGCAATTTTAATTCTGATACCAGTTCTTAGGAAAATTGAGCATTTCTTAAAATTGGTGTCTTCTACAGACGCATGGAAGAAATAATTTAAGCTTATGAAAAACATAAACTTCAGTGCAACGAAGTCTCTATGAGACGGGATGTTCAGTACACGGTACTTGTAGGCAGCAACCTGAGAATGGGCCACTCGGCTCGGTCCTGTTGTCATATTCTATGGTCTTATTTTACTGCAGGCGCGGCAGTCAACATGGAATTCGTCGCGACGTTGCTCCTGCTTGCCTTGACAGCAGTCGGCGCAGAACCTCCATACTTGAATGACGCCGTAACCCCAGGTAACCAAATCACTAGATTCCTATAAGAATATTGTAATTCAAATAAACGATTGAGTGCAAGGTGGAAAAAGGGGGATATTGTGAAATTTAAAAACGGAATATTCTATTTAATCCTCCGGTAATGGCCCTAACAACAGCTTGCATTTGTCAGGTAATTGCAGTGACTTCAATGCAGAAGCATGGATGGAGTTTTTGCCGAAGCCAATAGAGCTAAACGTTCAGTATGAACTGGCACCCGAAGCCGAAGAGATTCATGACTACACAGAGCCACTACATGTGTCAGATCCTGATTACGACCCTCTGGACAGCGAGAGCACAGATGACAACGACACAGAACATCTTGGAGAACTCGTTCGGCGCCGTCGAGAAGTCGGAAATGAAAGCTCTGTAGACTCTACTGCAACTCCGGTTTCTACCCTCAATGAAACCCGCAGTGCGAATGCTAGCGATGTTGAAAACTTAGAAGAAGTGCCTCTGGCTATGCTTAGACTGAAGAAATGTCATAGAAATAACAGAGTCGTCTTGCCGAACCAACCTAATAAAGGTAAGTTCATTTCGTTTTATGAGCTAAAATTTTTCACATCAAAATAGATTAGAAACCAAATGATTGGGCAATTAAATTATTTTATTTGCGAAAGCTCTCATATGTTCGAATTACCATCTTTAAAAATTTTTCTCGTAAGCGAGCGAAGATAACTCTAGGCAAGAACAATCAGGTATCAAATAAATTCTATACACACATCATGGATAAAAGAGAATACTTATGAATCTTATCACAAAACACATTGAATAGTGGATTGTTACTACCCCTCTTTGTAAGTAATTTACTGTAATTTTGAATAGAGGTCATAAAATGATTTACGATTGGTATTAAATGTATGAGAAATTGAATCAACTGTGTCATACCATGGGTCATGAGTGTTTGTAGAATTTTTGATTGTCCATCTTCATCCCACTGATGAAACACAAATATTTTAAACTAATTTATGGTTTTAAACTAATATTCAAACTAAGGAAACCCTGATATTTTAATCCAATTTTAATTTCATGAATTCGACAATCGAAATGTGGAAAACTTCTGAAGCTATAATTCTGGAATGAACTTCCATGAGTTCTCTCTGTGACCACTTCCAAAAAATTGTTGCAAAATAATCCTTTTCTCATTCTAGTCATGCTGAAAAACTTCCAAAAAGCGAAGATGTCGTTCTTCCTGACCTTCGAGTCGCACGACGCAGAGGCATGTGGTGTAGGATCCATCAGTTCGGATCACTACTTCCAGAAGCTGCAAGGCTGCTGGCTGGAACACAAGCACAAAGCTCATGAAATTTGCCGCCAGAAGCACGGCAAGAGATTTGGTTGGCATGGACGCCGGCACCACGGTCGTGGTCGGCACTCCGAGAGTCACGATCACAGTGACGAGGAGCACTCTGTGGCAGGCTTGCAAGACGATGCTAATGGTACAGTGTCTGATCTGAATGCCACTCTCACTCTTGATGAAGGAGTTAATGAGATCGTTACTGATAACGAGCGCGGAGGATATGGTCGATATGGAAGAGGTCGCAGCGACCGACGTGATGATGGACACCATCATCATGATGGACATGAC
The DNA here is from genome assembly GCA_014220935.1 of Platorchestia sp. MABIK. Taxonomy (NCBI): domain Eukaryota; kingdom Metazoa; phylum Arthropoda; class Malacostraca; order Amphipoda; family Talitridae; genus Platorchestia; species Platorchestia sp. MABIK. Next base: position 35,539 of record JACJUY010001774.1, read on the forward strand.
CACCACGATGATGGACATGACCACCACGATGATGGACACGACTCCCACAATGATAGACATGACTCACACGATGATGAACATGACCACCACGATGATGGACATGACCACCACGATGATGGACATGACTCCCACGATGATGGACATGACTCACACGATGATGAACATGACCACCACGATAGACATCACCATGGTGGTCTTCATGGTGGCAGAGGACACCGCCGCCACCATCATCATGACCACGATGATAATGATGATCGTGGTCGTCATGGTGGCAGTGGTCACCGCCGACACCATCATCACCATGACCACGATGATAATGATGATCATGGTCGTCATGGTAGCAGAGGTCACCGCCACCACCATCATCACCATGACCACGATGATCATGATGACCGAGTCCAGCTGGACGACGTCAACGCCACCTCCACGGTACCTGTACGGATCAACATTTCTAGCGATCGCTCCTTTTTTTCTAGTTGACGAAGAAAAGACGAAGAAAATTGCAATTTTTGTCTTCTTTTAACGCGTAAATTCCAAATGGTCAATCCATTGTTACAATCGGGTTGCAGAAATAATTTTCAGCTTCTTTACCTAAGGAAAAGGAGTGGGTTTGTGGGGTGGGTAGAAAAGTTCTAACACAGCTGGTGAATCTGTCAAATTGAGAGACTATCACGAATGGAAATGGCATTTTTTGTTGCTTGAGATTCTTTAATTCATGTTGTTTTTTGCTTCCTTGTCTTCAGATTGTTCAGCGTATGACCGTACGTGAGATTGTATTATAGACTGGGAAACAATTAATCTTGCTAATTTTCTAATCGACGTACTTTATGTAAGCATTCACTCAAGGTTCATTTGTTTGGCATTCGCTCCACATGGTATTTATTTTACTGATTTGTTATTCCTCGCCGTTCTTCCTTTCAATCTGTCTCATTTTTTTCCTCGAGAAAACTATGCAGTTTCAAAAAGAAAGTCCTATGATGACATAGCGCAACAGAAGATTACTCATTCTTTTAGTGATGTGAATTGATCTGGCCCAATTCAAGCCTCTTCCTCATACTGTCTCTGGTGAACCATGATCTACAAGTTTTCTTCGTTCAAAGGCAGTTATTGCCAAAATGATCATTTTTCTTATCATGTATTCTGAAACCTAGCACACACTCATCTTGGAAACTGTATGTATTCTCTTCTCATTTTTTATGAAGATTAAAGTACAATGCGAGAAACAGCCTCTTCAGCTATTGGAGCTAAGTCCGATTTTCCATTCTGATTTTGAATTATAATTTTGCGTTAAATAGTTGCCATTTCTGACAATTCTGACGGACGAACTAATGACCCGAAATGGATCTAAAAAGTATACTGTTTCGCTTCACCTCCTTTCCTTTGAGAATAATATATATATTTATTCTTCAAGCCGCCACTGAGGCAAGAAGAATATGTCGCATACCTTCTTGCGAATAGAATGTGCGATGCTGTCACTTTGCTTAATTTCTTTTTTTTAATTTCACCGTAAGCCACCAAATCTGTGTACTATGGTGAACAGTTTTTGTACTGGCAGTTTTCTTTTTAAACGGGCAGCCACACGTACTTTATTTTCAGTAATTTGAGTAGGTGAATTGTGCGACTGTTAAAAACTCGGTAGGAGCTTTAAATTTCATATACAGCTTAACTTACCCAAGTTTCTGTGACTCCACCACCAATGTTCATTTCAAAACATCAGTCATACACACTGCACATGGTGACTGAATAGGAACTCAATTAATTAATTTCACCCTCAAATTGATTACTGAAATGACTCAAATGCTCATTTTTCTGCAGAAAAATGATTCAAAACTATTACTAGCATAGATTTAAAAATTACTCTGTTAAATAACCATTTCCTTTTACGACTCTCACGATTGTTTTCGTTTTCGCAGGTGCCATGGCACTCACACGACTTGGTGCCCGCCGAGGGAGAAGTTCTGACCTGCGACAACGCGATGGAGGGCTGGATGGAGCCAGAGAGCAAGCTGGTCCTCCAGTACGTGACTCCAGGATGCGGCTGCTTCGAAATCAAGTGAGTTCAGACGCTTTCCTACCTCATTTGGCTCAACAACTTACCGTAAAATCGATTCCAAAAAAGCACACAATTATTTTGGCTACGTTTGTGAGTTACTCAGACTGAAATATGACAGCTGTTTCGCGATGAAAAATATGAAGGGAATTTCTTTTAAATGATTTTAAATTAATGTCAAACAATGTTTACGTTATGCCAAACAATGTTATGGAATGATCATTTCTCTGTTGGATCAGTGAAGGCTTCAGCTTAGTAAAAGCTGAATTGAATATATCGTAACAAGCTTTAAGCTACACCTGCTCGTACGTTGCTTAAAAAACACTGCTGTTGTACTTTCATAACCAAATTTTCTTCACTTTGTCTTCAACAAGGAAATTGAGGCGTGTGTCATGTAGGTGCCATTTTCAACACACACATCTGCTTTAGGAGCATTGTTAAGTTCAGAAGCACAGCATGGAGCAGGTCCAGTACATGTATTTTGTACACGAGCACAGCAACTTGTATTAGTGTTCACCTTGTCGTCGTGTGTCATAGCGTGCATGTGAGCTTCCCAACGGACACCAACAGCAGCGTGGTGCTCACCCCTGAAGCGAACGAAGAGTACCTCCACATCTACGAATGCGTCGACTCCCACACCTCAGAAGAGGTGAGCAAAAGCGCACCGAGGAGCCTGGTCTGCTCCCTATTGTGCACTAGACATTGGCTTGAGCAAATCGCTGTAAAATGCTTCTTAACTGTGTTGTGGATTGGATAATGTACAAGAAGAGCAGAAATTTACACTGATAAAATAGTAAAATATGTACAGATAATGTTAGTTGTTGTGACATCAACTTGAATTTGAATGTACAAATAACTTTTACAAATAACTTTAACCCTGCACTCGGCTCATTGTCAGATCAGGTCAGTGAGTTGTTACGAAGTCGAGCGAATTACGGTTGAATTAAAAGTGATCAAGGTTGCATAACTGGACTTGACTTTAGCTAGATGGTTATATGTGACCTCTGTTCAAAATTCGCGTCGAAGTTACCGTTGAAGTTGCTCTTTAAACATATTAGTTGAAATCTTTATGAGAGTAAAATACAAAAATGTTGTTTTCGTATACGAAATTCGGAAAAAAAAATTCTTACGAACTCGATCGAAGTAAAAATTTATACTGTTTCCACTAAACTAATGCTTGACAACTTTATTTCTATATTCCCTCATTCATGAAGAGATCATTTTTAGCTTTTACCTCCTCGCGTTCTCCATCCATTTTTTAATACATGACTCCAAGCATTGAAATTTTTTTTATTGGTTTCTATGCTGGAAAGGAAGCATCTTCCAAGAAAACACGTTTATCGATAACGCAATCACTTCAACTGTGATCCATCAATTTTTTAACTTCTTGGCCTACGAATATGGAGTGAGCGAGTGAGGTGCATTTTAGAGATTAAAAGAATTGTCCTTCCAATCTCTTCTACCCTTCTAGTGCGTTTGCTGTACTTCACCCAAGAAGAAGAGATCACCAAAATATTTCAGTTAATTATAACAAATTTTTCCTCTTTATCCGCCATCTATTAAAGAGAATTAAATTCAGGTTTCAAGTATGCTCGGTGCATTTTATGTGCGATATGCATGTACGATAACTTCAGCTATTTTAGACAGTTAATTTCGAGAATAAAAATTGGGGCGTGTTGTCTATCCATCTGTCAGTTAGAAAGTTCTTTTCGCCTCCCCCAATGTTTCACTCGTTGCATGCTCACTACTTGCAAGTTCTCAGAGGTATCTGAAAAACCGTTGAGCTTCTTTTAAAATAGAAAAGCATTGACTTGAAGCGTAAGTTAGGGCAGAGAATTATTTCAGTCACCTGTTTCAACCGATTATCAATGGGAATTAAAATTGAGTATAATACTCTAACATTACGTGAACCACACCAGTTAATAGTTTTGAAGTTCATTTCAGTCACATTTCTAATTCAAAAATTCATTTTCAGTGAGGGCTTTTTTTTTATTTCGCTGGGAGAAATATATTCGAGATTGCTATATTTATTTGAAGCATCGGATCTGAAAATTACAAACGTCCGTGAGCTTTTAAGGGCAGGAATCATTATGACGAGACTTAAATGTTCGTTGGTTTCACTTTTTCAGAATATTCTATTGGGAAGTATGAATTGTATCTCAATTCCTTGAATCCAGGAGACATTTCCAAATTCTCATGTTCGCAAAATCACTTCACTCTGATAACAATTTTTTCTAATAATAACGTTCGCATTTCAAGGACAGCGGCGAAAATCATGGTGAAGTTGACATGGACGGCATTGACCCTGCGAATATCATAGATGACGATAGCGATGAAAATCGAGCCGATAAACATGATGACGAGGAAGAGAACAATAGCCACGAGGACGACGGAGACAACGCCATTGACAGCGACGAAGCCAATTACGCTGGCAACGAACGCGGGCTTATCAGGAGAAAGTTGAGAAATCGGACTATTAGGATCTGGAAGGACAATGACGATGACGATGACGATGACGACGATGACGAGGAAGATGATGACGATGAAGACGCTGGAGTTAGGCGCAGATCGAGCAGGAGGAGGAGGGCCCCCGAAGAAGAGGCTGATCAGCAGGTACGCAGAGCTTGTGTCACGTTATGAACCTTGATTTATTTTCCTTATTTGAAGAAATTTTGAGAGAGTCGCTAAGCTCCAGTAAAATTAAGCGAATTCAGAAGTTGGTTTCCAAACAATTTATGCCGTAGAAAACTTTTGAGCTGCACTTCTTGTAACCATGCAATGTTGCCAGGTATTTGGTGTTCGTTTAAAAAAAACGTGCATGTAAATTTGGCTAAAGATTTACAAATGTAAACACTTATATTAACAGAAAAACTTTCGCTGTGTGTCATATGCTATACGACGGCCTAAATTCTTTGAAAATTTCGCCCCTGGAATCTGAGTTGAAGTAGCAAAAGATCTGAAAAAAGTTTACGATGGAATGTTTGCGGCTGTAAATAAACGCCAACAAACCAAGGTGCTATTGCCTAGCACGAAAGATTCTTTTGATTTTCTTGCATGCATTGTTGTAACTGGGTCACGTTAAACAATTTGAAAGTTAACTACGAATCTCTTCAAAATTTGGAGTGACGGAAGAGTAAGAGTGATTCTAATTTGTAAATAAACTGAGAAAACATGATTAACAGTGCTCTAGGCATGTGTATTTCTAATTCCAAGTCTTTTTTGTGTACTTTTGTGTTACTTTTTGTGTTTTGTGTATACTTTTTTGTGTTAAGTGTAGACACTGTTCCCATGCTCAAATCTGCTCATCTGCATTTCGTTAGGACTTAACGTCTTCACGCCGTAGTGTAGGATTCCGAACTTCTTTCAAGAATTGCACTCTTCTCCTTTGAGATACCGAGAGGCCTCGACGGGAGTTTGAAGCCTTGGATCATAAACCCGAAAGTGGTTTCCAGAGTTATCAAATGTGTAAAGTAATTTTTCAGAGTCTTCATTAAAACTGAAATTTTTCAAAATACTTTTTTTAAATATGTTCTAACGCAAATAATAATGTCGCAAATAACGTAAATAATGTGAGAGCATTTGAGTGGCCGTCACTATTGCTAGAGAGCATTTGAGTGGCCATCACTATTGCTTGAGAGCATTTGAGTGGCCATCACTATTGCTAGAGAGCATTTGAGTGGCCATCACTATTGCTAGAGAGCATTTGAGTGGCCATCACTATTGCTAGAGAGCATTTGAGTGGCCATCACTATTGCTAGAGAGCATTTAAGTGGCCATCACTATTGCTAGAGAGCATTTGAGTGACTGTCACACGAGCTTGAGAATATTTGAGTGCCTGTCAATGCTGCTTGAGAGCATTTGAGTGACAGTCACAAGAGCTTGAGAATGTTTGAGCGCCTGTCACTGCTGCTTGAGAGCATTTGAGTGGCCGTCACGAGAGCTGGACTACATTCACCTGGGAATCACGTCTGTGCAGGCCGTGGACCGCCGGGAGGAACGCCGCCGCCGTCGCCTTGAGAACCAGCGCAGGAGGGCGGAGAGGCGGTGAGCTTGCGACCCAGCTTCTGTGTTGGGTTACGAGTTAAAATTTCGACCTAGTAGCGAGCTCATGAGCTCGTGAGTTTCTTAAAAAATTTGTGATCGAGCTAGTTACTGCTTGGTTTGCTAGGTTACTGTACACTCCGAGTTTTTGGAGCTTCCAGTACTAGTTATTGTGATTATCTTTTTTTTTGGCAGTCTGTTTGAGGTTACTAAATTTTTAAATCACTCAACAAAAGTTCACTGGTATTTGAGCTGTCGGTATGAGTTTTTTATATATATATATAAAAGAGTCAGCGAATGCTTCATGCATTTTAAGCAGTCGGTACGAGTGTAATACAGTACATCTCAGGAATGGTTCAATCATTTTTGAAAAGTTGGAATCAGTTAATTGAAGTCTACGAATCAGGAAAAGTTTATTGAATTTCGAAGCTGTCAGTTCACAAATATATTAATCAGTGCAAAGTCACTGAATTTCCATGAATTCGGAATGAGTTTACTAAAATTTACATTAGTATTAGTAAGTTCGCTAAATTTAGATCCGTCAGTTTAAGTCCACTGGATTTCAAAAAATACTTCACAGGATTCCATAGAACTCTGTCGTATGATTAATTTAAATTCGCCCCATACCTGAATTCTCGTGGTGTCCACAGACGCTCCCGCGGCCGCGGCAATGAGGCCGACCAAACTGGCGACGTCGCCGCCAACACAGTTGACACTGGCGACACTCAGGCAACCAGGCAGGAGAGACGTAGGCTCAGGCAACAAAGACGGCAAGAAAGACGTCAGCAACAGGGGAACGGCAACAGACGAGGACGGGGCCGAGGAAACAGACGTCGAGGGAATACAGAAGGTGCTGGTGAAGACAGCTCAGCTCCGGTGTCGCAGTAGCGCTACCGTCGTCTGCTTGTGTTGTCTAGGGGAGACTCAAAGGAGCTGCTTCTTTTGTCTCGGGTGTGACGAACCTTCCTGTATTTTTCTCAAGTGATGACGCCTGTTTTTTATAATACGCTGTAGCATCGAAAAAGAACATTTTTAAAGAAAATATTTAAGGAAAAAAGGAAAATAGATTACCAAGAAAACAGGTATTAACATTGGAAAGTAGTAACGAATTTTTCTCTTTGGTGCCAGTCATATAGCAAATTTATTACAAGGTATATTGTAACTCTAATATAAGATGCTTTAATGTAGTCGTGTTTTATAGCTGCGAGAAATTGAGCTGATACAAGAATCTAGTTTCTGCTTCACAATACCCCAGGAATCTGTACCAACGCTTCTGTCACAATCACCCTTCCACCCAAATAGTTGACATTCGCTGCCACCATTACGCCTGACTATAATTCTACCCTCGACATCTTCTAATTTATTACAGCTTTCAAAGCATTAGAAACCCTTACTGACTCGATAATTGGAGCTTATTGCTCAAATTTTCCCTACTCAATAGTCAAGCGTGTCCCAAGTGCTGAGAAACTGACGGGAGACTCATCTCATTCCACCGACTTGTGTGTTAGACATGCATTAAAGAGTTTTAGTTCTTAATTGCTATGCATATCACTTTGATTCTAGCCCTGAATTTGCAACAAACATTTTTTCTCAATGCGGACACTGAAATGTAGCGGCCGCCCATAAGGATGGTGTTTGATTTCCGACTAAACGATGCTCGGCTCCGTAAGTTGTTTCTGTTACGACGATTGAATTTAAAATAACGTATATAATTAAGACAGGGCAAATATAAAAAATTCCTCGTTGAACCTTGAACAAATAATTATTGTTCTTTCTGGTTGTCCTCAAGTCTGAGCTAAGACGGTCGTGTGGCGACATGTAAATGTTCCATTTACTTCATCAATAAATATTTGCTCCGTTCGCGCGTATCTGAACGCCAGCATGGTCCGTTGATATTTTTATAGACGTTTTGAATGTTATTTAAGTTTCAATTTTTCCAAGCATTTTCTCTCGCTCAGACCGAGAAACGCGGGTAAACTGGAAAACGTTTGTAAGAAAATAGATTACCTTACTATAAGAAGGTTTCATAAGTCCACTTGAAAGTGTTTGATAAGCATGCACCCTTACCTCTAAACAGAAATAAACTGTTCAATAACGAACCAAAATTTCGATAGATGCACGAACAAATTACAAGCTACATCCCTAAATTCCGTGCATGGTGAAATAAATAAATAAAAACGAGATACCACATCCAACATCCCTCTCCTTCAAACCTTGATGTTCTACCATACTAAATTTAAAATAAAACTGCTGTCATGTAACAAAAAATACAAGAACAATTGATTTCCATATACCAACGAGTTGTTATTCTTAACCTCAAGTGAATGAAGGACAAAATTGAACATATTTAGAATGCCCGTGGGGCTCAGGACGAGCGGTGTGGCGTCGTCGACTGGCGAGAGGAAACGTGTCGGAAAAATTGACGAGTCGAACATGAGCTCAACTCGCAGTATTTCACCGTAGTTCGCTGAGCCTGAATGCTCTCATAGTTACAAAAATTAGTGGTTGTGTCTCTGGCTCAAGTGCCATAACTCCACCCATGAGAATGAACCGTTCTCAAGGAGAATGAATAAAAAAAGGGCGAAGCGGAGGTTTTCTCTGGCGCTCTTGCTGTTTCAAAACGCCTATAGCAATACTGAATTGAAATAACTTACTAACCCATTAGAATGACGCCATTGAATGGAGAATAAGCGCTATGTTGCCAGCATCTTAAATATTTTCAACATTATCTAATGATTATTTATTCAAATAGAGCGTGTTTAACAAACTCAACAAAAATTAAGTAATGAAATTTCAAAAGGAATGGACTTGTTAGCGCCGTGCAGAAGATCACAAAACCAAAGATTCAATTTTGATGCAGAGCATTCATTCGATTGAACTGAAATAGCCTTTTTAGGAACCATAAAAAACTTCCGCGCACTCCCTCGCTATCACAATTGCACCGCAGACTCGCTTCCAGTTATACTTTTCTCATAGACTAGCTCACATCGCCATGTGTCAGGTAATGCTGCTCATTAAAAGCAACAAATCTAACTGAAACTGCTGTCTAATTCTGCAGCTGTCTGTATTCACCATCGCATTAATAATGATCGAATGTATAGTGAAACTACTTGTCGTACGAAGGAGAAGTAGTTGTCGTAAGCAGGACAAGGTGAAACTACTTGTGTACAGCTTGCATTTCGAGTCATGCAAAAAAGAATGAACTTAAAATGTTACAGTCTACACTTGTCTTTGAGAGAAACGCCCTGTTATCTTTTACAGGCTTCACATCTTTATGCAATAACAAGAAACGACGTGATTTAAAAACTTGAATTTTATTCTGTTATTAGTGAATGAATTAGGAATATTTTTACTAGCCTCATTGCAGACATCCTGACATCGCCTCGACTCTTGGAGGAAAGCAGTAATTTAAATGGCAAGTTTAATTCTTTCTCACAAAATGAGTGAATGGTAAAGCCGCAGTAGGCCATAGTTTATCACACGACTATATTTAAATTCAGCATAAACACTTCAAACTGTTTAGCTTCTGAAAACCGCGGTGAGCAAGAAAACTGGAATGACATTTACCTCCTTTTGAAAATATTATTCAATGTAAAAAATGTCAGTGGTCTCTTCAACTTTATACGAAACACGTGCACTTTGTTCGTTTATTAACAACATTTGAACTAACCAACGGGTATCGGCTACTTCTATTTGTTGCTTGAACGCAAAATTCAAATCCAAAGCGGTGTTGTAACATTTATCACTAAGTGTGTAAAGAATGAGGAATTTCATGGCTATTCAGCTATACTCGGTTTCATTAATGCGGAAAAATTCAGACCGACTGGGGAACAAGATTATAAGTCTCATATTGATTCACTTAACGAAAACAAATTATCTTGTGCTCACTAAAACATTTCTCTGGTGCAGCACCACGACCATAAAAACTTAAAATAATGAACAAAGTCAACATGGCTGTTATTTTTTCAGATGGAGATGAAGATTTCAACGACGAGCCTTTAGCGGAGGCTGTCCACGGCGCTTCCGACAGAGCCGTTAGTATCTAGAAATTATGCGTGCAACCGACGCCTTGCCAGGGTTCTGGCATCGGTTAAACCTTGGTGTAGGTAGTGAGGGTGGTATTACCATTCAGCTAGAATGGTAGCACCAACTAGAGGTGTTACTATTCCTATTACTACTCCGCAATGGGATACCTAGGAAGGTATTTTCTCAGGTTTTCCCCAGGTACCACCGAGCTCCTGGATACTTTTCCGTTTGAAAGGAATTCGCTTGTCTGCCGATGTTCATGTATCTCCGTAGGCTGTACTGTATTCCGTGCAAGTACCTCAGGGTAGGTGATAATCTCACAGTTTTAAAAGAAACTGAATTGAATTATCATCATTTTGACATATATGCTGTCTTACTCTTGCTAGGACCACGGCAAAAATCATGCTGTTTTACTCCAGAAATTTGCCCGTTGTTTGTCACGTGTCTTGCCTGCGTTGACGCAGGTGATGTACAAGTGTTGTTCTCACACCATTAGTCTTTGATGCCACCCTTTTTGATGAAGCAGTTGTGCATTCGTCAATTATTCTCTTCAAGTCATATCAGTTCTATTGAAATGGAAAAAGGAACAGTTCAGAATTAATCAACTCGTCCCTAGAATATCAAACTTATCCTCTGATTTTGATGTTACTGAAGCGAATTTTACCCCCAAGATCACGAGGCTGGACCGCAGAAGGAACCGAAATCTGCAGCGCTACCGGAACTTCGCCAGACGCGCAAACCGCCTCTTGTTGCGCGGTGAGTCAAGTGATGTCCTGCAATTCGCTGTGTTTTGCTCTGCGTGTACTTTAACGTTTGATTAAGCAATGATAATTATTCTTTTAGCTGCTGCTACTTACTTATTTACCCAGGTATTTGTTTAATGGTGATACATTCCAGCGTCGTTGCATCATCTTCGGCAAAACGCATACTGACCCGCTTCATTCAAATCATTTGTCCACTCCAAAATTACAGTGTGACATTCTCGTTATATGTTCAATTTATTATTCCTGCAGGCACTACTGGGTTCGGACCAAAGTTCTGCTGCAAACAAGGCATCCAACACAAGAAAGCCTCGTTTTTCCCTGACGACACCGGCGCAAGTAGGAGCGAGAAACTCTTTGTCTGGTTTATTTCACGTTTTTAGGAGAGCAACATTATAAATAAGCACAATGAAAGAAAATACTTTACATATTACCTTTCATCTGACTGTGAGAGATAAAGTTTTGGGGAATTTAAATTAAACTTGGTACAGAGCAAATTGCACATGTACATCTTTTTTGTGCAACATACCGCTGCCATGATGGCTACGACTTCGGTTTAACAAAAGGGATAGAGACACCAAGGTAGATTTAGGCTAAACAGCTTCAGTCAAGGTTGTCCGTGATATCTTTGGGATTGAATGTAGTTAGACAGGCGAGGAATTCAAACTGTCTCATGGTAAATGAGGAGTGATAGGAATTTCGTAGAGCTTGCACTGATGAGCTACACCGTGCACTACTGTATATCGTGCACTTTGTAGGTGGAAGTCCTGTCCTAGAAATAACTGTAATTGCCAGAAAGTTTGAGACACGTGCTGGTGGTGTGCCTCTTTCACATCTCACAGGAAGTCAACTGCATTTGAGCGCCATGTAGTTGTTGTACGCCATGAGATCTCCAAGTAGTAACATGAAATTTTCAAATGAAACCACTGAGGTACGAGAATAAAAAAAATATGCCTCCTGATACTTATATGGGATCAGTTACTAATCTAATGCAAAACCGATGCTTGCGCAACTGTGTTCAACTGTAAACTTCTAAGACCTTCTCAAACATATTCTTTATCCAAGAATGAATACCAAGATGGATTTGGTCCTCACAAAATCATTCCATCCACGTTGTGAAATGATGTACTGGGGTAATTTTTACACTTGATTTATCAATGAAAAATCTTAGTTCGATCTCTCATGCAAAATACAACAATAGCATTACCAACATTAACCTCGTGATGCTTTCAGATGCGCAAGTTAATCACCAATTTGACCAAATCTTACTGCGTCTATGAGCTGTAAGTGGATTTTACATAAAATACGCAGGATTGGTCGGTACAACCATCGTAGTAGTACTAGCCAAACAATTGTGCATAACATTTTGGTCCTCAACTTAGCCAGTCAGGCTTTCTTCTGACCAATATTTACGAATTTGTTCATTTTTCAAACAAAATTCCCTTCAACTACCAGTCAGCATCTGACAAGGCTTCAGAGGCGTCAGATGCTGAGAGCTCAGAGTGGCAAAATTTTACTGGCAATATAAACAAATTTGAGAATTGGCCAATCAAAAAATATCAATCTGGTACAAATGTCAATTTCACTTACTCAATGCCCAGGAGCGGAGCTGGCGTGCGAGGACGTGCCAAACGAGGTGCCCATGTGGGGCAACCACAAGCACGGCGTGCAGGCTGATGAGTGCGTGCGTCTGTACACCTCGTGCTGCCAGAACTTCAGCCTCAACCAATGGTGGGCAGGGTAATGCGTGTACAGAGTTCACTTCTGCGTGTTAACTTCTGCCTAAACCAATTATGGACAGGGCTTACTGTTGCGTTAGGGAAGTAAAAACTGTGGGTTAGGACGGATAGAACGTACGTTTCAAGTTCGCCCGTTAAGTTCATTCATGTCTATTACGTTCAAACATGTCAAATCTCGTTTTTTTTCTACAATTGCCTCATCATTAATGTCAAGCAGCCATGAGGGATGCCTCAAATCAGCCAGTCCCCATTGCGTTTACAAAATAGTGAATACGAGTGAGGAAGTATGAGCAGTCAAGTTTTTTTAAGTGAAGGAAGAAAGAGCAGTTTATTTTCAATAAATGCCATGCAAAAAGCATCATTGGTTTTTAAAATATCTTAACTTAAGGGTCTTTGGTCGATATACGCACGTGGGTATCGTAATACCCGTACCAAGAGTCGAAACAAATGATTGAGGGAATGGTTTGAAAAATGTATTCACTTTGTTGCGAATCTAGGTTTGATAATACATATTGATAGAAGTTGAGAAAAAACATCAGGCTTGTCGGGGAAGTCTCAACTCTCAGGCCTTATAAAGCATGAAAAGCGAGCGCAAGCTTCCAGGTCATAGTTCCCGCGGAAGAAGATAAAGTCAAATTGTATGTCGTTCATGTGCAGTTCAATAGCTTTTGGAACTTTAATCGGTACTCAAATAACAAATGCATAAGTGATCTTACTGATATTAACAAAATTATAGTCTTACGCTAACATTTCATAAAAATCTCAGATCATGGATACTGTTGTCCTTATTCTGAGTAGTGCGACGATCGCAGATATTGGCTCGGTCTTCCTCCAAGTTCAGGTGAGATCATTCTGCTTTCTCTACGCCAAATTTATTAGAAAAAATGGTAGAAGTTATGAAACAACTGAATTAAACTGATAAACGTAGTTCTAATCTCAAAGAATGAGATTGGAAACAGAATCCTACAATCAATTGTCCTAAATGGTAGCCTTTATTTTGGTCAATACTGAATTGAAAATCATATTCTCCTGTTGCAAATTAAATTGTCCATGAACCTAAAAGTTTATTAAATTTTGATGAAAATTTTTACGTTGATAGGCAAGCAAATTATATTAGTAAAAGGGGTTGAGAGGGGAATTTTCAGTGGACATGAAGTACCCGTGTTCTGACATCTCACAAGCAACATTGTCACAAAGAGCATGCAGACTCTCAAGTTATCAACCACGCAACGCAGAGTGCTCTTTGAGAAGCGGGCTTAGAGGAGGTTGAAAATGTCATTATAAATTCATTTGTGTGCTGATTTTTTCACTTTTTTGTACAATAAATCATTCTGTCTACATAGGAAAGACTGGTTCACTTCACCGTCGCCCAGAGACGACGACTACGGCGACAACGTGGCTTCCACACCGCCGACCAATACCACTGAGCTACACGCATCCCAGGAACAGCTTTGAAATTCCGGTTTCAGATTTAATATTAAAATAAGGATCACCGTAAGCTCCGCAGCCTCGAGCGATGAGGAGAAATATTTCGTAGATCTTAGGTACTTATTATAACTGCAAAGTTAGTAAGACACTCTACTTAACGAAGTCAAGCTTCATTGGATGCAGATAACGTTAAGCATTAAGCACATCTCGAATGCATTGTACTTAATAAAAATTATGTAATATGTTCGAAGGAGGCATTTATGATTTAGCACTAACGAAAAATTTGAAAGGAAAATTGAAAATTAGTGCATGTGAATTATCCTTGCTGTTTTGGCGAGTTCGGTGTGGATGACTCAAGGATTACGCTTGATGACCTGATGGATATAGGAGAGTTAGAGTTACAAGTCAATTAACTGTAGATGATCCACGCTTATTGGCAAGCTAGATGAGAAAATCTCATTCTTATTCGGTCAATTTGATAGTGAGGACTCATGTATTGATGATCCAAACTGATTGGCGGGCTGGACGAGAATGTTCATCGCTGGCTGTCAAGCTGTGTGGGTTGTACTGGTTTGATGCAAATAAGAGAATTGAAAAGAAAATGAAATCCATTGATGACCCTCAGTGAAATGAAAGTGATATTATGAACGCAGCCTAAATTAAATTACCTTTTAAAAGCGAGCATTAAATGTTGTAACTTTTTAGAGGCTGAAAAAAATTGTATCCTTTCACAGTGCGTAATTTCGGCGTGGATACTGGAAGAATCTTTCAGAAAACTTAAAATCAATGCATAACAAATTAGTGCTTGCATACGTAAGGGTATGCAATCTTTTTAGCAAAAAGGTTAAAACTGATCATAATCACAGATGGTGAAAAGTATCACATCTCCATAGAAAAATCTTGTTTTAACGTTAATTATGGTTTGACGATGCTTCATTACGGATTGAAGTTATAAAGATAAGGAAAAATTGATCGTGTCTGCTTACACTCTTCGCTGAATTAATTGGGTGTGCGAGCAAAACCCATAAAAACTCAGATGCATATGAATTTTCGAAAAACATTTGTTGAAAAATTTGGCCTCATTGAGCAGATGGATGTTGCGAGTGCTACTGAGGGCACTAAAGCGTGCGCTTGTCTTGACCTGATGTGTGCTTATTTCAACATGTGCTTAAGCGAGAGAAATACAGAAAGGCTTGCAATCATTTAAGTCCAAGTAGATTTTTTCATTTTTTCCAGTATTAAATGAGCAATGGGACAATGCACACATTATTTTTTCGAGTCTAGTATTACTGCTGAATTGAGCATGTTGGTAATGTACTTACATTAAAATACATGTTAAAATTAAGGTCTTTGGTTAAGCCTGACCGAAATCAATATTGTGCCACTTCTGCGTGTGGGAGTTGATCTAATGTAAAACCCCAATTTTATTCGTAATCACTCAAGCCACTGGATAAATGTGTTAAATAGCAGGTAACACTCCGTTGCGCACCAGTACTCAGGAGATCCACAAAAAGACGTAAAAACTACAAGCTGAGAGTCTCGCGTATTGAGTTTACATATTTTCTACTAGTTCGTGTAAAATTTTGTATCAATTTATATGTAAGCGAATATTAAAAATCGGGAAGATTTATAATTTTCTGAAAAAGTCATGCAGTATATTTTCATGATAGTATCATATTAATGATAGTATCAAATTTCCAGATAGTATATATCAAACTGGTCATCACGACCATTTAACCCGAAATAGAAGTAAGTTCATGCGTCCTTATTATTCAAAGGCTCGGTCGCAACACAGTATCCTCTTCATTGGAACTAAAACTTGGAACTCAATACCTGCGGAGATTCGTGAAAGTAATTCTTAGAAAGTATTCAAAAGACATCTTGAGTCTCACATCCTATCAGAATACTAGTCGTGTAAGACCACCAAGTCACATCTTGCCTCCTACATGTCTGGTCCTAATTAATATGATTTGCCATAGGTAACATAACCAATCTTCAGTCTGCTCTTAATCATTTTATCGAATATATTGTTAAATATAACCGATTCGACCTATATTGCAAAATACAGCATCAAATATCGAGTCAATTATCTCATTGATCAGTCTATTGCTAAACTAGGTTAAGTGAATTAGGTTAAACATTATTGTACACCTCAGAATTATGTGATGGTAGGATGCCCTAAAAGTCGCTGAACTTATTCGGGCCCACAGGCTGCTATACTCTAGTTTGACCATTGTACTAGATTTAAGAAACATTCTACCTCTGTATCACCTGTGGTAAATAAATTGTTTAAATTGTTTTAAAAATATTTCTGCGACGAAGGAATCCACTGCATTTCAGCAAGGGACTTTGGCGGGGCATTATTTTTCCCCATAATAATGAATTTTTGTTGCAGAAATACAGAGAATATTCCCAAAAGTTTCCGATGATTTCGATGTATACAAATATTTGTTCCCTCTCTGCATTTAGACACATGAAACAACAAGAGTTCGATAGAATACTACAGCAGTTCATCACCTACAACGGTGAACGAATAAGAAAACAATCCAATGTTAATTGAAGCATAGAACTTTAGTTCTAAGAAGCTTTTTAAAATATTTAAACTTTAGAATGCCGTGTAATTTGCGCTGGGCTGACTACCTCTGCAGTCTGCACAGCCCCCAGATAACTCCGTGATAACATCTTCCATTACGCAAGGCTGTCAGCCCTCAACATTTGCACTAAGCCTAACGGAGAGGAAAATTTCACTTTGAAAGAACCTAATCAGAGCACCAGATAAGTAGTCGTAATATTATGAGGCAATATTCGAACGATGGAGCTTCATCGTTCTTCATTAACTTCAAAGTCATCGTCCGGAGCACACCAAGAGGTACAATATTCTTCAATAACATGGTTCAGCTGTACATTGTTATACCCTCTTGCTTTAAAGAAATGCTCTTCAATTAATCATGTGTATTTGCATGGCTCAAATGATCTTACTGTTGCTCGTATGTGATGTTGATTAGCTTTCATTTGTGGCAGGGTGCTTGTGCTGAGGAAGAAAGCGTCAGTGTGATTGTACTAGATGTTCAGATGTTCGTTACGGGATTCTCCCAAAATTTGGCAATCAATGTCACTAGACAACCGAGTTTTATATTTAAACGAGGTTATTTTAATTAGAATTTATGACAAGTGTCTTAATTTTGTTGAGCTCTGCTTGAAACAGAGAAGCAATAAAATAAGCAGTACCCTAAAATCAATTCATCGCGCGACGACTACGCTCGATATGTGGCGCAATTTTTGCTCGAACCCGTTTGTAAATTTTAAGTTGATATTTTTGAAGAGAACATTTATGTAGGATATTGAAGTTTTAACGAACTCATGTACGAATGTTTTCAGGTGTTAATGTTCACATATATCTAACCTCTGTTTATCTCCTAACGCAAGGCAAATCGTCAGACATGTCCCTCACATAAAGCAGCCACAAATTACATCGTCTTTGTGTTGAGAAGTAAACGAGGCAATGATGTCCCTTTAAGACTTGGATTTGTTTGGTGATGTTGTTCGAAAGTTCCTCTGCGTTGAAGAAACTCATCCATCTTTTCTGTTTTTATTTTTTTCATTTCTTCAAACTGAATACTTTAATTACTAAATCCATAATTCTTTTCCTTGTGTTGCCTCATGTAGAGTGAACAAGTGCTTAGCTTAATAATTTTCTTGACAGTGCTTGCGCTTCACCCATCAACTACTCAACTAAATTTACTTAAAAAAATTTGTAACCTGATAACCTAAATTTTTAATTAAGTAATTAATTTTAATTTACTAACTGATTTTACTAAATTAACGGAATTTCAGTTAACTTAAAAAAATTCAAGTTAATCATGCGGAGTGATAAAGGGGTAAAGCACAAGCGTAATGGCGAAAAATTTGAATGCGATGAACTTATTCAAGTTAATTAACTTGATTCATAAAATTTCCAAACCTTTGAATATGTTTTCCTGAGTTTGTAAGGTTGAGTCCTCAAATCTGTTCGTAGGTAGACGTAAATGTCTAATAATAGATTCCCTGCACATTGGGAGAACAGTCTACGGATTGGTTCTTTAGGCCGTCGTTACACGGAGATTAAACTGTGTCATAATCATCTAATCATAATAATCTTATCGTCATAATCATCTAAATAGCCGTACCATTCGGTCTGTTTACCGCTACGAAGCCCTCAGATTTCAGCATGAGCTACTCTGTATTTTTGGTGCTGGTATCGTCACCATTCGATAACCAAAATGGCGGAGAACTGAGTTGGCGCGTACTTATTTTCTTGTTTTTAGGGATTATTTCTTTTTCTTGGCATAAAGTACTGAATTTGTTTTTATTTGCAACATCTTTGGCAGAGCGTATTTTTTCAGTGCTCTCGTCTGGGGTCGCTGAAAATTAGCCCAGTCGATTTTGTTTGGTTCCTAGATTGCTCCTGAAGCAGAAGTAAATAAACTAAACAGTTACGGATCGCTAAATCCTGAAGAGTGTGGCAGCTCTCTTTATAATTCTGTCAAGCTACGCGATCAATTTGGAAACGTAAAATTATTGGTCATTGTGTGACGCCGCCTTTAGAAAATGAGTGCGACAGATGCGCAAAACGATAGCATGGCCAACTTCAAATTTATTTATTGTGCTAAAGCCACGGCATAAAATTATTTTCAGCGGTAGTTGGACTGTAAAAATCGACGATATAGCTTGAAACTAAACAACTTTTGACCCACATCTCAGTCATTGCATTTTTCTGTGAAACCTAGATCAAGTTTTAGCTTTGAACGCAAGAGAATTCCTCAATCCGATCATCTCCAAAAATATATATTGTAGAGTTAATTCATAGTCTGTTCTTCCAAATAATAAGAGAATTTTTTTAGACATGTACATAAGTGTACCGATGATGAACACAAGGTGACAATCTGATATTTTCTTGAAATATTCTTAAAAATAGTTTTTAAATTCAAAAAAAGGCAAAATGTCTTAAAATTACTGTGCTGCATCACACAGTAAAATCAAAGCTTAACATCATTGTAAACAGCAACATAGGACGTAAGTCATTGTTTATGACACTATCAGATTTAATGAACTTACATGGCTATGCCAAAGAACATCTGAGAAGTGGTCGCTCACGCTCAGCTTGAACGCAGTGTTGGCAAGACAATGCGCGAGAGAGAGTCGATTGAATCCCAAAGCAATCCTAGAGGAAAATGGCCTTACCTATACAATAAACACACACATCAAAAAATCATTAGAGACCACAGTCAAAACTGACTTCAAGCTTTCACCTTTCATGCTAGAGAACTGGAAACAACTCACTGACAAGAAACTCATGTAAGCTAACAACTCAAACGTCATACTCAAGTTTGACGTTTGAAAGGAAAACTTTACAAAACAATCATGGGGACAGATTGGTAGATTGAAAAATAGACCCAGTATTTTGAGAAGTTGTTACCCCACACTCATTACTGTGGAATGTATATAAAAACTCCATTTAGTAGTATTTTTTGTGTAAGTATGCATTTCATTTCAGGTAACAAAAAACCAGTAGTACAATTTTTAACTTGGTACCTCACTAAAGGAAAAGAATACTTTTGATTGCAACAAAAGCATCATTCAACAATCAATAATGTTACTACTGCAGTACGATGGGATTGACGCGTTCTAGGTGTCAGCAGTGTGAGCATGAATACAACGACGAAGATAGGCAACCTTTGGTACTCCAATGTGGTCATTCCTTTTGCAAGATTTGCATCCTCTACCCGCAACGAAAAAACCTGTTTCATTTGCACTGTTCGATGGGCTTGCAAGATGGAAGATCTTCCCATGTGCTACCAGCTCTTGGCTGACGAGACGAGCATCGTTGCCTTTTGGTGCATCTCCTGTCATAGAGAGCTCTGCGAGGAATGTTTGCCTGAAGAACACAAAAGCTGTGAAACCATCGTTTCTGGTAAAGTGCTCAATAAACCAAACAGTTTTTTGCTGAAGCGGTTGAAATCCTGCAAAGATGAACAGCCGTTCATCAACGTAATCTGCAGAAGCGCATCGACAAAAACTCTGACGCACTTGAACATCTGACGAAAATGAACTCAGTCATGTATGTGTTTAAAGAAGCCTCTTATGGTCGGAAGAATTTAAAAAGCCGCGGAGACACAATCCAGAAAATTTTAGAGTGCATCAATGGGTACGACACTTCAAAGATGACGCGCGACCAAAAGCGGAAGGTCATGAGGATGTCAACATGTTTTGCAGATGTGCAAAATGAACCATTTCCTGCCCCGGACCCAAATGCGTGGAGGCTGTGGATTCCCTCGCTTGCAGCGATGAATCCAAAGATGAATTACTTCGCGTTGTTTAGACTAATGTGGTTAATTGCAAAATTATTTTCGAATATAAAATTCAAATAAAAACAGACATTATTTCTTTTTGAATTTTCCCTAACAAAATTTTTTATGGCGAAAATTTATTGAGAAATATCTCAAAAGGCTTGGAACGATGAAATATATTTCGGATGAAAAACGAGTTTCGAAACAAATAATATTTGGTAGATGACATTCTCTATAAGAAGTGAAGATTTTTTTCGTTTTCGATAATCAATTAATGAGATCGTTCTTAATTTCAATTTCTCTTGAAACTTACAAATAAAATTGTAAACGCATCCTAGCTTGAATGTTATCGAAGTTTCTAGATTTGTTCCCAAACCTCATTTATAAACATGAATAGCTTATGAGTTGTAAAACATATAATATATGTCAACAATACGCATCAGCAGGAAAGAAAGCTACAAAATAAAAAAGTGTACTGAAGCCTAAATGTTTTAACTCGAAATGTTTAGCCACTTTTGAACTAGTAACTACATTCTAATTTCCTTTCCGTATGTTAGCTTTACTTTAAAAACAGATAACTCTGCGATAACAGCTTCAGCACTTGCATTTTAAGTGATAAAATAAGAAACGTGAAGTTAAATCTACCATATCATTATTGTTACAGATATGCTAGCTTAAATTATGGGCAATAATGTTCGTGCGCCATGACTCCGTGTGTACATCTGAGAGTCGACTCGTAAAGCCTGTCAATTTACCTTTTAGAAATAGTTGAGGTTACAGACTAAATATTTTTACTCCTTCTTATTTTCAAGAACTTTAAACAGTAAAAGTGTAAAAAATTGTCTAAAAAGAGTAAAATTGTAAATAGACTGAAACAATTTCAATTTAATTCCTGCTCAATCTTTTATATGATGGTTAACGCAATTAGTTTTCCCAATTTCTGTAAATAGAGATACGTTATTTTAGGAAGCATAGCAGCCCATTTTAATATAAACTCTTCTCATTGCAAGCGTTGTATCACATTCGCTTACTCTTATCTTTACTCATTCCTGCGCATATTCTGCCTAATTTTTCACATTTCCTTTCCTCTTTTCGTCATTTTAAGAAGCATCTGTATCTAAAGTAAAGTTACCTGTATTTAAAGTAAAGGCTCTGTCTCTCTTTTTTTAATGTCACATATTCTACTGATGAATGTATTTCAAACTTGTTATAACTCGGTGTTTTTGTAGTTTTTCAGATATTTGAAAATGTCATTCCGCACCACTACGACCTTCCACACCACTCATATTTCAAGAGATGTGAGAAAATCGTGTGTATTCGCATAGCTCAATGGAGGTTATTTCTTCACATCAGTGCTAGTGTGAGTTTTCCATAGAGAAGCGGCACTTGACCAAAATGATCACAAACTAAAGTCAAAACCCCAGTTTGATTCTCGTTTTTAGAGTTCATGTTCATTTCAGCATTCGATAAATTATGCAACCATGAAAAGGCTGTTCAAAGGCGCAAAATCTTAATAGCGTCAAATCCCAATTTAAAAATAAATTTTTTATTTTTTACGCCTCGAAGAAAATGTTCCTGATAAAATTATTATCTCATATTGAATCTCCTCTTTTATGGCTCAGTATTTCTAGAAGAATTACAAAACGTATACATTTTTTTGCCTAGAGATTGTGGAAGTGTAATTTGAAAAATTCCGGTCACTAATTACCCTTAAATGTAGAGCACAAAACTGAATGCAATTCAATTAAATGCATTAGTTAATTAGGATGACGATGTGAAGTGCTATTATATTCCTTTTAACTCGTTAATATGGATACATTAACACTCTGACCGCCATTGGTTAAACTGAAGTTCAATATTAAACTCCAATTTGATGATTATTGCAGTGAGCAACTTTGAACACAGCAAACATTAACTGGATTATGCGTACATTTAAGGTTCATTAAGAATTTACAAAAATTGAGTTTCTAACTACTGGTCGGTCAGCAGCATTATGAAAATCCCTTCCGTGGCCACCGGTGGCGCACGTTGAGGTAAAAGTGGTAAAACTTTGTGCCGACTGATAAATCCAGCTCCTAAACTGAGATAGGGACGTGTCGTT
>JACJUY010001774.1:58019-87668 GCA_014220935.1 Platorchestia sp. MABIK
ACTTATGGACGTTAGCTTTTTCAATGCTTGACTGTGACGGAAAATTTTAACGTAAAATTACTTTGAGGTTCCTCGCATCAATTACGTAACAGGAATGAATTACAGTCCAAGTCGCTGACTTCAGAAAACCTTTAGTCTATAAATGGATCCACTTACTACCAAACAATAATGGATCTAAGTAAATCCACTAGCGGGAGCTATGGTTATGGTTTTAACTATTATGCTGTTAACCTTATCTTTCACGATTATGGTGTTAACCTTATCTTCCGCGTCTGCTCAGACCTGCACCGTTAAATTCAATGTCATCACGTTTGGTTGCAGCGTAGAATGTAAATTGTTGGTACAACCTTAATTTGAGCGTAAATTGTCATCTTCACAGCACTGATTTTTATTGATTCTTTTTCTTTGATGATTTAGATTTCATTTTTATCTCGAAAAATCTCATTTACTGGGATGTAACTAATGTATTCGCTCACAGGGGAAAGATGTGAGATCCCAAGCTGAAAATTAGCCAGTTGTTTTGGGAATAGGTTGCGTAGAAATAGAATAGGTTTTTTGAAAAGTTTTAAGTTTCATTTCGGACCATCTACTTCTCCGGTTAACTGCTAGGCTTTATTCTGGCATCTGCTACTTGTGTCTTCAACTTTTATCCTGTTTCATAAACTTACTTCAGTCTTTCTATTTGTATACGCAAAATTTGCTTGGGCATGCATCTTGAATACAAATTCCTCGCTTCATTGACTCTATGATGGAAGGTGCCTTTTTCCTGTTGTCTTGCGAGCACCTTTGTTGTAATCAGGGAAGCCTCAACAAGCTTGGACTCTAATATTGTCTATCTTGAAAGACGTACCCTGCACGTTTTCTAATTGAATTATTATTGTTAATATTTTATCCCTCAGTTAATACTTTTGATTAAATATTGAAAATGAACCTATTTGAATTTAAATTTTTCCTTTACTGACATTTTCACCATGGCCTTCAATTCTTCGATAGTAAAAATATAGGTCTCTGAATTATGCTTTCAAGACCTTTTGTTTTATTTTTATTTTTCTTTGTTAAGTGGTTACTCAATCGAACAATGAATAAAACAAAAATTCTTTGTCTCTACTGTTCAGTCACAATTTTATTGACTCTTCATATTTTCCGTTCAAACCTTTAAGCCGTACTTTGTTAGCCCAGATACTACAGAACGCCCAAGCTCCTTGGGCCAATAAATGAATAAAACAGTCTAACGAAAAACAAAAATAAACACAAATTTTGAAACACAGAGAAAACAGTTTCCTCTTGTAGAAAAAAGTGTGGAAAATTGTGAAAATGGCAGTAGAAAAAATTTGATTAACATGCATTTAAGGTCAATTAATGTGCAGTGTTAGCTCAATAAAAAACGGAAATTGAAACAAATGCCTGTGAGAGAAAATTGGAGCATTTCCACAGTGATCATAAACGTCGGCTGAATTGTGAAGACGCTTGGGAAGACTCAACTTATTGTCGAACTTCACAAATTCATAATAGTTTATTTCAAAACGAATATGTGAAAAAAAGAAAACATCTTCGTCGATTTTGGCGCAACAAAGCAGCGCGTTTGAATCAGGCAGCTTACGATCCTCAAACGCCGCAAGCAGTTTGGTTCTCAAGTCTGCATCGTCAGTTCAGGTCTCTGATTCAGCGTAAACCAACGCAAATGTTATGCTAATGCTTAGCTTTATGAAGGTTTCCTAATTAACAGCAGGGTTCAGAGTTCACTCAATTTTGTCACTTATGGAATTATTTATCTAACGCCCTTTTGCATGCATGATGTCAAGTTTCGAAATGAGAGCAAAAAGCTCATAAGATCGTTTAAAGTCGATAACTATAGTTACAACTTAACTCGTAGCAATTGAATCACAAATACTAGTAATAATTGAGCCACAATTTCGACGTCACGTAGGCTGTTACAAATGAATTTATCAATAACAATTTTATCCGAGGAAATATTGCAAAAAACAAACGAGCCATATCAGGCTCAACTTGAAAATGTTCACATAACCTATTTAGCTAAGAATTATTGCGACTAAATTTTTCTCTCTTTTGGCGTTAATAATAACATTGAGTAACACATCAAACACAGTTCGTCTACGCGATCTGCAGGAACTCATCTCTAGGACTTCTAGCACTCTGAAGCACATCACGAAATTTTAGAAGTATTTAACGAAAAACTTATCAACTAGGCGAAAATCTTAGATTTAAAAGCAGTAAAGTTGCAAACGAATTAGTTCTAGCGGGCCTTAACAGCAATGAAGCTACGACAATAACACGCGACCTTCGATGTCAACGATTTCGTATGAAAAATTTCAAAACGAGACCCAAGTATTTGACGAGCTGCGTGGGAAAATCAGATGTTGTGCTCCGCTGCCAAGTCTCAACGAGAGTTGCGCCTCCCTAGAACCACGAAGCGTTCACTTGCAACTGATTAAAGTTTGGAACTTCAAAATGCTTTTCATTTTAAATTTATTTCCTAATTTGTTGCACTCCAACAGGAAGTGCATGTCAAAAGCAAAATTATTTAATGAGGTAATATGGAATCATTAATGTTTCATTCGTAGGTATACTTCTACGTATTACCGACGAAAAGAGGAAAGGAAATGGGAAAAATTAGGCAGAATATGCGCAGGAATGAGTAAAGATAAGAGTAAACGAATGAGATACAACGCTTGCAATGAGAAGAGATTATTTTGTTTTTTCCTAAAATAACGTATATCTATTTACAGAATTTGGAAAAACTAATTTTGTAAACTGTAAAAGATGGAACAGAAATTAAATTGAAATTGGTGAACTTCTGCCTCACGAACTGCTCAACACGACCAAATCAGTTCTCTCGCGTATAAAGAACAGTAGAGCAGCAGAGTGTAATGCTCGCTTGACTGCGAGCTCTGGCACGATCGAGTGTCGTGTTTGCTACAGTTACTCGCAATACAGTTACTACAGTTACTCGCAAAGAACAGTAGAGCAGCAGAGTGTAATGCTCGATTGACTGCGAGCTCTGCCACGATTGAGTGTCGTGTTTGCTACAGTTACTCGCAATACAGTTACTACAGTTACTCGCAAAGAACAGTAGAGCAGCAGAATGTAATGCTCGATTGACTGCGAGCTCTGCCACGATTGAGTGTCGTGTTTGCTACAGTTACTCGCAATACAGTTGCTACAGTTACTCGCAAAGAACAGTAGAGCAGCAGAGTGTAATGTTCGATTGACTGCGAGCTCTGCCACGATCGAGTGTTGTGTTTTCTACAGTTACTCGCAATCTCTAGTGAAAATCTGAATGGAGATGAATAGACATTCCAGTTCCAGGCACTCATGCATGAAAGTTGTTTCTAGCTTTTGAATTCTGCTTCTGCACTACTTAAATTGTTCCTAGAACTGCGCCATTATTTAACGACTGACGATTGTTTTACGATTATTCGCAAAAAATAATCGTCTTTTGAAAATTCATAGCATTTTTTTCCGATATTTCATGCTTTTATTTTCTGAGCAGTAATTCTTTTTAAAATGACCAATCATTCAAGTGGAGAATTTGTCTACGTGGATTAATAAAATCAAAACATCTTTCTACGATTGCTTCCAGAAATATCTACGTTTTTTGAGCTACTTGAATTATATTTCGATTGAACGCGTAAAAATGTAAGACTTTTGAATTCATAATCTAGATATGTTTCAGATCAGTTTCTACATTAACTTTAAAGTAAGTATTCCAATATCCGTTAAAAATGTTTTCCAAAACAATCAAGGAATTATAGATTCAAATTTCTAGCCCTCGGCAATAAGCTTCAAAATATTTGTTGCTCAAATTTTCCACAACATTGAAATTAATGAGAGAAACTTTATATTTTACGCCGTGTCTATCGCAGATCACATGACAGTGTTCGGGTTTTTGTATGTTTTATTCCAGCTTAATGATGTCGTAATATTGGTCCTTAATTCTTGACACTCACCCAATGAAACCCCACGACCCAGTGTAGGGTCACGACCCAGTGTAGAAGCACGACCCAGAGTAGGATCACGACCCAAAGTTGGGTCACGACCCAGTGTAGGGTCACGACCCAGAGTAGGGTCACGACCCAGTGTAGGGTCACGACCCAGTGTAGGGTCACGACCCAGTGTAGGGTCACGACCCAGTGTAGGGTCACGACCCAGTGTAGGGTCACGACCCAGCGTAGGGTCACGACCCAGAGTAGGGTCACGACCCAGTGTAGGGTCACGAACTAGTGTAGGGTCACGACCCACAGCAGGGTCACGACCCTGTGTAGGGTCACGACCCAGTGTAGGGTCACGACCCAGTGTAGGGTCACGACCCAGTGTAGGGTCACGACCCAGTGTAGGGTCACGACCCAGAGTAGGGTCACGACCCAGTGTAGGGTCACGACCCAGTGTAGGGTCACGACCCAGTGTAGGGTCACGACCCAGAGTAGGGTCACGACCCAGAGTAGGGTCACGACCCAGTGTAGGGTCACGACCCAGTGTAGGGTCACGACCCAGTGTAGGGTCACGACCCAGTAAAGGGTCACGACCCAGAGTAGGGTCACGACCCCGTGTAGGGTCACGACCCAGTGTAGGGTCACGACCCAGTGTAGGGTCACGATCCAGAGTAGGGTCACGACCCAGAGTAGGGTCACGACCCAGAGTAGGGTCACGACCCAGTGTAGGGTCACGACCCAGTGTAGGGTCACGACCCAGAGTAGGGTCACGACCCAGTGTAGGGTCACGACCCAGAGTAGGGTCACGACCCAGTGTAGGGTCACGACCCAGAGTAGGGTCACGACCCAGTGTAGGGTCACGACCCAGAGTAGGGTCACGACCCAGAGTAGGGTCACGACCCAGTGTAGGGTCACGACCCAGTGTAGGGTCACGAACCAGTGTAGGGTCACGACCCAGAGAAGGGTCACGACCCTGTGTAGGGTCACGACCCAGAGTAGGGTTATGATTCAATTTTGAAGTTATTGAATTGTTACAAACTGTCAAATTCATCGCATTTGAATATTTGACCGTTTTTTTGAGTGTTCCATTACGTCGAAGATTCAAATTTGTTGGTTTACATTGAACATTTCATCGCCTGCAGCGATGGCGCTCCTGCACCGCCATTCGCCATACTGGCCGCGGCGACCTCATCACGTCTCCAAGTTCTTCTGATATACAGCCCTAAGATTTTTACTTCCGGGGAAATTTAAATAGTTTAGTGTTCGGAACGCTCATTCATTCATTTTTTAACCGGTTGTTAAAAGGACGTGATCGGTTGAATTGTCGAAGCTTCCTCAAGAATTCTTGAAACTCGTGGTGTCTTCGATCGCGTCCGGCAATCATTGTACCGGCGTTTGAACGCCTGCATCTCAACAAATAGGAACATCTTCTGCAAATACTTAACTTAAAAATACCTAACCTAAAAATACCTTTCATTGTAAAATTTTTCCCTAACTTCTATATTTATTTTTCATACCACTCTCAACGTACGAATTTTTTCCAATGCGATTCTAATTTCAAGTCCTTGTAACTCTTTAACGAAGCATTTTTGGGAACACGGTTATTGAGTAAAAAGTGTTTATTTCAACGATCCCAACCTTATGTTACAGTTTGTTGTACAAATTTTCCATCACCCAGTTGTCTCTTGGTGTTACTTTAAATATCGGTATAGCGTATACCCAAACATTTCGAAATCGATGGCGTAGCGTTCGTATACTTCGAGGATGAGGGACTGAGGTAGGGCCTGGAAAACAAACGTAGATGAATATTGTGAACTTTCAATTGGGCAGCACAAGTGGTTGATATTCTGAAATTCTTGTGGGGGAGAGGAAGCTTGTAATGTTTATAGGATTGAACTCTAACTAATTTTTTTTAACCTCATCGCTTTACTTCGCGCCTTGAGCATTGGCTATCGTAAGCTACAATGTGATGAAGAAAACGATTCCTTTAAGTTGATGTGAACTGATTGCCTAGATTCAAACTCATTACGCAAAATGCTAAATGTTTCGAAAGTGTCAAATTTAAATCGCTAACTTTGTTAGCACTTTGTCGGTTATTAAAGCAATGGCGAACTAAATGTTATAAATTTAAAAAGTAGCAAGACAGATCACTTACTTTAAACAATTAAAAGTGAAATCCCATGAGGTCATTTAGTGTATTGACGTAGTTGAAAATTCGGCCTCTCACCGGACGAATTGATAAAACTTTTACCAACCACCGCATCGATTAAAATATATTCATACAACGAAACACGTCAATCTTCAGCTGTTCAGGAAATCTGTTCACAGGTTAGGCAATCAATTTTTCAATGCTTTAGTGAACTCCAAAAAATTGTGTTTCCCCCCAGTGCACGTGTTTATGCCATTCTCATGATGTGTGGAAATAACATGTGTCGTCGGAGACCCAACGTCCCGTGCTGAGAACATCGCCCTAAAACCCGTAAACGGTTTTGCTCAAGAAGATACTGCACACAGGAAGTACCAATAAAAACACACCTTGAAGTATTCCAAGGCCACAGCATCGGAGTCCTTCCTGTTGCCATGAGAATTGGGAGCTTGTTCAAATCCAAACTTGTTCAAAATATACCTGCGACATTTGGAGAAGTAGTAATTAGTAGAAAATGAGGCTAATTTAAATTGCTCGTCAACTTTTGTAATTGATCTCACTGATGATATCGTCGTAAGAAAGAAATTTAAGTATGGAACATCTGAGCCAAACTTTGGTTTCTTCTCGCGAAGACAAAGCAGGGATGAGTGAGGAGGGTGGCCGGCGTGCGCAGCCCGGGGGTAGAGGGAAACATTGAGGTTAGCAGCCGAGTGTTTACAGACGATGAGTGTTTGTCCACTTGGATATTTCATGGGAATACGAGACATAATATTTGCGCATAGTGTATCGTAAATACGGGGAAAATTTGAACGGAAGCGCCAACTTTTCCAGGTGATTTGCGTATCTGCGGTGTGGCCTTAGAAATTTCAAAATAAGCTTGACATCGCCGCGGCAGACTAGGGCTTGGATACGTTTTCGTCAACTTGGGAGACCAGAAATGGCGTGTCATGGGTTATTTTTAAAATTATTTTGTTGTCTGTCTTACTGGAACAGCTAGCAATGTTTAATTGGTTACGTTACATGGTATTTTTATCTGAACAAAATCTCCCAGTTTGATCTTGTATAGAAAAAAGCTTAGGAAACAAGATAAAATTTTGAATATAGAGCAGTAGGTACTGGCAAACAACGAATCGAAAAAAGATTTTCCGGATCGGAGTAAAAAAAATCATTTCATTTTGCGAAAATGAAATCCTACTTTACCCTCAGCTCGAGACCCCAAATAGTTTCTTGGGAGCGCTAATTCATGTAAATACAATGGTTGTAGACTTTTGAGGGTCTATTTCTTGTACCGTTTCTGCATACACTTATGAATTACATAATAATTGAGGACTGTTAACCATGCAGCATAATTATAGATTTGTAATTTTGGGCAAAAATGGTATATAAAAGCATTTTGGTATAGTCCGGTGATAGCGTAATACCTCGATATTAAATCAATGTCGCTCGCAAGGCTGCTGACTCATATCCAGCTGAACTTGAAGAATAAGTTTATACTTCTCCCACCTGATGTCGTCATCCCACGTCTCCATCATAACAATGTAGTCGTAGTCGATGTCGCACATTGCGCAGTTGAGATAATAAGGCCGCCAGTGACGGTCGAATAAATCGAAGTTCTTGCGGTTGGCCGCGAAGGAAGTCGGAACTCTCCGCCCCAAATACTCAACGAACGCTTCGAAAGTTAGCAGCGACTCCCACTCTTTGACGTAAGTCTTGGCGTAACATGTGCTGAGGGAGAGCAGGTTCAAGCTCGAGGTTAATAAAACATGGAAAAAAAACGTTTCATTAAAATTAATTCTATGCATGTCACAACATACAGTTATTTCCTTAAAGCCTTATAATTATTGTCAGGACGTAATAATGGTTACTCCCGCTCTAGCCAGCATCATTTTCATACAAAAGGATCGATTGAGGATTCAAAATGAGTTCTTCCTTTTCCTGATGGAAAGAAACCTCAAGACAAGATTCCACCGTCTCGTCAACGCAAAACATGATTACAAAATTTGAGCAGCACACGTTGTATATGTAGAAAATGGCGAAAAAGCAGCGGCATTTTTTTTATGAGAGAGAAAATCTTGGACAGCTTTTTTTAAAAGTCAGAAGTCGTGCAAAGAATTATTTTTAAAATATCGCCAGCTCTTATGAACATTAAACAAACATGAGTCCTTCTTTTGAGATCTGTATACAAACAAAAGGAAGGAAGTCAAAATGCATCGGAAAACAGTCGTTGGGTTTTTGCTGTTCATTCGTCGTAAATATAAAATAAAGTTAGCTTCCCCATGTTTCCTCGCATCTTGCTCGTCCCTTACAAACATGTTGATGGGAAAACAGGAGAAATAAATAAGACCCTAACGAACCAATTCAAAGTGCCCTCGGAAAT
Source organism: Platorchestia sp. MABIK (assembly GCA_014220935.1). Classification (NCBI taxonomy): domain Eukaryota; kingdom Metazoa; phylum Arthropoda; class Malacostraca; order Amphipoda; family Talitridae; genus Platorchestia; species Platorchestia sp. MABIK. The sequence continues at coordinate 66,493 of JACJUY010001774.1, forward strand.
TAAATTTTGAAGTTGAAAGCAAGTCGCGGCCTTTGTTACAACCAAAAATTCTTTTTAACTACAGTCATGTAACTGAAACGGCCCCCTGAGTTTATCATCTGTGTTCCATCCTGCTTCACATCGGCATGGGTCATGGTTGCTGACTTGAACGTTCAGGGAGAACTCTGAGGTCAAGTCCAAGTAGCCTTTCAGGTCATACCTTCAAAGAGAAGCTACTGTTTATTTTAAAATTTCGAAAGGCCCCTAGAAGAGTATCCTACCCCAAGAACAACAACACGCACAACCCCACAAGCAACACGAAGAACCGCACCTCTGGGTGAGGCATGGCTCAAATTTGTCCCTGTATGCAGACACGAGCCGCACGAAGGGATGCCTCACGTTCGCCACCTTAGATGAGTTCAAAAGCTGCGCCACAACGAGCTCTCTGCAACACGTGTACGACTCGGGATTTTGGACGAATGCTGGCGTAAGCTTAATTAAAGTAGCTGTTGTGAAACTCAGCGTGTTTGTACCTGCGATTGTGTGAGGATATCCATGTGAAAGAATCAAGCGATATCGTTTAATTAACAACAATGAGGTGTTGAGTTATTTCGATCGAGGAAGATGACAAGCCCTTAGTTTGTTTCTTGAAGCGTTTTCAGTTTATAAAAAATTTGTTGCATATCGATAGTCTAACAAGATGAAGCATTAACTGAAGCAGACTAAAAAAAAGTTTTGCTCAGAACGATCGACCGTTTGTTTTTAATTTGCTTCAAGCTGCTTTGAAGTCAGCATTCTAAATTCTGTGAAGCTGAAATACCTGTACATGTTTTAGTTTATTTTGTTTTGTTTCTCACTGTCCTACTGCGAAGACCTCACACTTAGCCAGCATAGCGCAGTTGATTATGAAACCACAATTTGGTTTCAGATGAATCATTGGGAATGGAAAACATATCATATTTTTTGTTGTTCTTAGATTGTAGCTTGATTTCCTATAAATGCGTCTGAAAATTATAAACTAGCTCACTTCTGTGTTTTCCTAATCTTCAATTATTATTATCTTTTCTTTCAACTACAATGAACAATAAAGTCGTCAGTTCGATGTAGCAGGATGAAGTAGTTCACTTACATTACGAAAAAGAGGAATCTGAAAGTCATGTAGTGAACTTATAATCAGTAATGACCAGATGTTTTGTTAAATAAATTCAATACACTTGCTCACTGTTATGAAAAGCATCTATCGCTACCCCAGTTGGAAAGTATCTACCACATCAAACGTTTTTATATCCCGAAATGTAAATAGATGAACGAAAATAACTTAAGGATTCATAAACAAATCTTCTCACTCATCGTATGATGAAGAGGCATTCCCCTCCCAAATCACCACCCAAACCCCGCAGTCATCCCCACAGCTCGCTCCCTTGCTTTGCCCTCAACACCGGAGTGCCATTTTGAGACCACTGCCAGAATCACTCGCAGAATCACTCCTTTTTCTGGCGTATTTCAGGGTAATTCTTTAGGCTCACCGCTTCTTTGGAGATTCAGGCTTTAGTTTAAGATGGGCGACCCCGTGCAATTCCATCGTCCCGTTGGCCAACTTCTGGAACTCGGATGGCGAGAACTTGTCCCTCAGCAGGTAGTTGAGCCAAGTTGAGGTCCCAACCTCATGGAAAATTAGTGCACGTCACTTGACGCAGATCTGTCCAATCCAAGAATAAATTGATCCTCGAGTTATTCGACATCCTTTTATACGAACCTCAAGTTATGATATAAGCGAAAAAATTGGTACCAGTTATTCCCAGCTGTTCATAACTTTAATCGAGAGGTACTGTAAGTTGGATGACTGGGAGTATCTTCATCTTTATAATTTGTTAATAGCATAAGATGCCCTAGAACTCGAGGATCGACTCTACTACTAACTTAGAACCACTCACCGAACCATTCATTTATCCAAGAATTGTATGGTAAATCTTTATCTAATGCACACATAAACATTAAATTATTTTTGGAATGAGGTTCATAAAAGTCTAGGCTTACCCATGGGTCGTACGCTTATATTCTTTCAGGAGGTAAAAAAAATAATTCCCCGTACTCACAAGTTATCATTCGATCTTGCAAAAAAATCCTATTGTATGTAGTTGTGTAATAATATTGATTTATGGATACGTCGAGATATTGCTATCAGTTTGAAGTTAGCAATCAGTCGTTCATTACTCCCGTTATGTTGTAGGTATCCTTCGTTCCCTCATGACTCCTCCTTGCCCCGATCACCCTGCTCTGTGTTACTTGTTAGCAACACGATTAGTTATTTAAGATATTTCATTAAGTCTTACGGAGGTACGACTAAATAACGCTGATTAATCCGCAAGTACATGAATAGTGATCCAAAGGCAACCCAATTAGCATAAGCTTCAATATTTAACTTGTTCCTCCGTCATTCAATATCCTTGCTGAGGTGTGAATCCTTCTGACGAATTGAAGATGAGGTAAGTCTCAACACCATCATAATCATGCTCTTACTTTTACACTATGTGTTGTTCCAAATTATCCCTTATGACAGTCGTCTGCAAAGACACGCAAGCGGTTTAAAGTAAACCCGGATTAGTGAGTAAGCCCTTGAGTAAACCCTTGAGGGTTTACGGGATGGTAAACCCTTGAGGAAATCCGCCCGTAAGTGGGCAGATGAAGAAATCCAGTTACATGCTCTGGCGCGTTAGGTGGCAAAGGAAGTGCTTCATCACGAGTGTTCTGCTGAACATGAACTGTACAGGAGGGAAGGGAAACTTCGCTCACTCCTCCTTCTTCAGGCGAAATAAAAAAGTGTGATATTCTCTGAAATAGTCAATAAAATGAGCGTTACATTTAGTCGAATTTGAGGATGCTAGGCGGTTTTTTCATTTAGCTTTTATTTAGTATTTATGAAAATTGAGTCGGAATATACTGGTCGGTCAGCAGCAGTCTGAAAATCCCTTCCGTGGTTACCGGTGGCGCATATTGCGGCCAAAGTGATAAACCCTCATACGTTGTAAAAATATAGGCTTTAAATTCAATCTCATTTAAAGTTTTTCGATTCAATTGTGTAGTAGTAAGAGCTTGATCAAAATGGATGTTTTTTAGGAAAACCGCCTGAATCCTGGAAAATAAGGGGAATTTCTCACACATTCCTCCTGGAAAAACAAAAAACGTTTGTGTGATATATAGCTGAACGTAAAATTTTATGAGCTTTATTCTGAAACTAATTTGAAGTCTTCATGTTCGATAGTTCAAGAATTACCTTAGAATTTTAGGGAAATGAGAGATGTTTGGAAGGGAAGTTAAATAAAGGGGAAGTTAAATAAAGATTGTGAATCATATAAGAACGCAAGCTTACCTTTGCTGAGAAGCACACAACCATGTCCCTCTTTTTGAGCCATCGTAGCTGATCGAAGGGCACCAATTTCATGTCACTGCTGAACGACGTCTGCGCGCCGTGACGTTGACATCCCTGCCTGGCGAGATCACGTCGCGCGGCAAACACTTTCTGCAGGATCGGAAAATAGTTTTACACCGCTCTGCACGAATATTCAAATGGTTTTATGGAAAACATTAAAGAACACAGTACATCTATTTTTATGGTCTGGTCAATTATCAAGTCCATAGGCAACTATCGCCATACAAGTAGCAGAAAGTGAAAATGCATAATTAGAAGCTTAACTAATGGAAGGCGACTGCGATCACAGACATCGCAGACAAATCGTGAAATTTTCATTTAGGGAACCAAATTTAGAATTATACTACTTTTCTTAAACTTTTTCAGGGCTATGGAAAAGAAATTCGATAAAAAATTCGAAAAAAGTATTATTCATGTTTTTGATCAATTGAGATTGCTCATGCATAAGAATTCTTAATACTTTCCATCACTACAATATCAGATATGACGCGCTGAGAAGATCCGACAGCTGTCTCTAAGATGTGAAACAAATCACCGAGTGTGCAGAATAAGTTTAACTAACATTCGTATTACGAGTGTTCTGACGACACAAGTGGTCTGAGATCATTAAATTGCGCAGGAAACTCAGCGCCCCAAACCTGCTTTGCTTCTGACAAAGAATTGAGTATTTTTCCTGCATCTGAGCGTCTATCTAGTGAGATTCAATGCCATATTTTTATACTCCACCATAACTGCTCGGAGCCTGAGCATATACCTCAATAGAGATATAATAGGCAGTTACTGATGTCACTACCTAGTACGTACTAGAAATTAAAGTCATGTTGAGGCAAATCTGTGTAGGAAGAGTACGTTACCACCTGCTGCACAGATATTGCATGCGTGTAGCATTCACCTCACGGTCATCCCTCACAGAGCCCATCTCTGCAGCTGATGAATTATCGGGTGGCCTGGCAGTGCCGCCTGTGGTTAGCGCACTCGGTTCCCAGGGGAAGAATGCGTCGGCTACCGATGCAGACTTCGCCACTTCTGCAGCAATCCCTTGTGTATCGATCCTTAGATTTAACTTGTGGGAGGAAGTTTTTGTGTCTCCTCCGAGCAACTGTTTCTGGATCATTTCTGTAATGTTGTTCTCATTTTCGCTTTGAGAAACCTGAAAAAATGATGTACAATGGATTATTTCCGAATGGATTATTTCTATGAACTAACTTAACACCATCTGCTCGAGAAACTTTTTTGTCAATTATCTTCCATTTTTCTCGCCTCTTATGCGATAACACTCTATTTACACGCTTCTTTTTCCAATCGTGGAGGTATGAAGAAATTGTTTTTCCCACTCCTTGAAAACGAATTCTGATGATACAAAGTGAAGTAGAAACATTTATCAGTGATACTTGAATTTTAATGAGAAAATTAATTCTCATAAACGACTATTCTTTTGTTCTATCTACTCGTATTTACTTGGTGCAAACGAACCTCGTGGACTTATTTTCAGTTTGAGTTTAATTAGATTTAACATCAATTTCTTTCTCAGGTAAAGGTAAAGAAATGTTAATAAATACGTATCAACCTATCGTTTGTTGGGGTTTCTTCCTGGCAGTTTACCAACGATTGATATATTCAGTACGAGGATTGGTAAATATTTATATATGGAAAATATCATTGTTGAGATGCAGCGTATCGTATGGATAAAATCAAATCAAATTGTCAAATTCCTTAGGACATCAAACGTAACTTTTTACCACGCACCGCGCAGTAGACGAACTTGCTACTACCGATAAACTTAAGCGCAGTGGTCACCTCCAATCCATTGCACGCTAAGATAATCAAAATAAAACACAAATACAGGGTGGTGCGTAAGTCACTTTACCATTTTAAAATAAAACATATTTTTTGTAAATGAGTGTATTCATGAATTCTCTTTATATTACATAGTTTAAAGATTGGAATTTCAATGCATGGTTTAACGATTAGAATTTCATTATTTGCCTTCATTTGCAGTTTCGCAAACACGACCTCGTTGTAAGGCATTTTCCATGACAGTTCTTAATGCAGGGTCGGAAAAAATCCGGACTTTTAAACAAAAACGGCGCATCTATTTTTTAAGGGGTTTTATTGGGTTGTATCGGTTTCTAAGAACGCACACATATAGTGGAACGTTGAGGAAAAACCAAACCCTGAAGGGCCTGGGAAAAAACGCCTTTGAGCCTCTTTTAATCAGCGAACTGAACCCGTATGGTCATAAACCTATGTACGAAGCCAGTTGCAACTAAATATGTCAAATTTATTCATGTCAATTCAATCACAAAAAAATTCAATTAGTATGCAGAACTGAACCCGGAACGTCATGAAACTATGTATGAAGTCAGTTGTAATAAAAGATATGTCAAATTTATTCATGTCAATTCAATAATATAAATTTCATTACCATGCTAATGAGGCACCAAACCGATGAGTCAAAAACCATATGACACTTCGGGGGATGTCCTCACATCCTTATTTGGAGGAATTGATTTAGAAAGGCTTAAAGACGGGATTCTTCTCGGTTCTTCAGGGTTGGGTCTGCCTGTAAGTTCTCAACAAATTGAACAAATATATTGAAAACCAGATCATTCACTTACATTTATAAACACAAATATCGTTCAAAAAAGTCTTATTGTGGGTGAAAATGTTTCGCTACCTGCAAGCAATGGTATTTAAGAATTTGATGTACTAATAATTTGCATTGTACGTTTAATTGATAAATTTTTATTCGAATTCCACTGCATTCTGGTTAAGAGAATATTGCACGTTTGCATTTGGTAGAGCTTTTAGGTACGTACGGCAGCTGCACAACGTGTGGTTTAGTGGGAGCTGTTATTGGGTTGATTGTGTTTGGTTGAGCAAAGCTGAAAAACTTTCTGTGAAAAACATCAGTTTCATAAACCAATCTTTTACAGACCATCTCTTTTTTGCAACGCATAAAATTGTACTTGAGTTAAAAGATAGCACTACTCACAACTCTTCATTTTCAATCAAATGTGGAAGTGTGGAAAATGTGTCTTTAAATGAAATTTATTCGAAATCATCCGAAATAATCTTATTTTAATAAAATGTAAGTAATTTAAAGACAAGTTACCTGCACCGTGAGAGAATGTAAACAAAATTTCCCTAATTGGACCAACATTTATTTTATGCTACCCAAGTTTCGAAAATTTATTCAAACTTCAAAATTTGAATCCTCCTTAAAAGTTAATACAATTAAAATTTTACAAATCCTAAAAATAGGAATATTCGATGAAATTTGGCTAATTCACAAAAATGAAAAGCCAGCTATCATTACCGTACCTCATAAGCGATGGTGACCAGACAGACAACTGCCACGGACATCAACAGCTTCACCTGCCCGCTCGCTTTCATTTCGATGGCACGAGACAGTTGGAGAAGCTGAAAAGTTCGCACCAGTAATATGGGGAAGAAGTATAGGAAGCCGACACACAAATTTATCAGGTGTTATAAGGGACACTCGATGTTACTGTATATAGAGTAAAGAATACATGCTCTTACTTTCACGTGATCACTCAAAGTAAAGTGTACGCGGCACGAAGTGATCTAGCACATAGTTCTCTGATTCTGAATCATAATCGAAATAATACACATTTAGGTATTAGTTACAGCTGGTTTCACACATTACACTAGTTTAGTGTTTTTCAGAGGTGTCTTCAAATGGAAGTGACCATCAAAATGTGTACGAGGTTTGACGGAGGGAATTCAAAAAGGTAACACGAAAACTAAGTTCACGCCCTGCTTATTCATCTTTTGAAATAATATTGATGTCTCTAGAGTATCCGTCTTATATTACAATAATGTACTACGTGAAAAGTTCAATTGAAAAATTTAATCAAGCAGAAAAACGATGGATGAATTTTACAAAATTCTATGATCTAAAGGACAAAATTTCACTGAGGAAATGGTTTTCAAGGCAAAAAAGGCCAATTTATGGAACCGATTTGAAAATACATCGTGCTCAGGTCTCTGATTTTAAGGCTTATTCGGAAACATTTTTCAAGCTAAAGCTTTCGACTGGAGACCTTCCTGGTCAGTCTCAATAGCTACACTGTACGAGCACACAACTGTACAAACTGAGAGGGAATGAATCTGGGGCAAATCAGGACCAAGTGTTGTGATTTTGTCGAATGGAAGCGTTGATTATGAGGCCTCCCTCCAGCTGATCATTACTGGACTTGTGGAGATATTCAGCTTTTCGTTATTACTGAGATTCAAGTGGCGTTGCTGCTCAGTTACTCTGAATTTCGAGGTCGCCTCCCGTATGTGCGAGTAGTAATGAGCTTTTCAAGTGTGAGCATGAATAAGTGTGCTTCAATTCTGTAATAGCTCATATAAAAATCTATTTATTCTCGTTATTTTCGCTTCAAATCATATGCGTGAACGTAAAAAGAAGCAAATGACTTGGGTCATTAATAAAAGAAACATAAATCTCAGCAATAAAGTAAAGCATACAGCTCAGCAATAAAAAAAATTAGAAATAACTGAAATCCTACAATTCAGCAATAAAAGAAAACTCACGACTCAATGATTCAGTGATTCAGTAATGATAGAAAACATGAGACTCCAAAGCAACATAGAGTGCGTAGCTCAGCATTAGAAGGACGCATGCGACGCAGCAAAGGGAGTACACGTGAGTCAACCACAAGCGATGGCAAAAGAGAAAGTGATTAGTAGTGGAATATACGTTAAATTCAACCACCACATCGGATATTGTAGGAGATTGAACAAATATAACGCAAAAAAAAACAAAGTAGCAGTTTATATTTATTTTGCATTACTGCAAAAATGTTCTAAAAATAATTTGAAAAATAATTGATGAAAAAAGAAAAAGAATAAAATGATGAAATTTTGGGGCGTCAATATTGAAGAAAAAATTTGAATGATCAAAAATGAAAAGGACAGAAACACTGCGAGAGCATTATTTATCCAAAGAAGAAGCGTTCTACACACAAGGACCAAGCATTCTACACACAAAGCTGTAAGCGCAAACATTATAAAGCCCAAATCCATCATTGTAAGAGATGTAGTAAAGGATCAACATCATGCGTGAGTGAAACACTCAATTACACTAAAATCAGGGTCGAAAAAACAAACGAAGTTTCTAGTTTCGGTTTCACTGCGGATCTTTTATTTTTGATCACACCAGCGCCCATTCAAAAATTCCCTGCTAAGCAAAAGCGTAAAAATTTCACCATAAAAGTTCATGGCTCTGAACGAATTTTCCGAATTGCAAAATGTAAAGTTACCTCACATTGTTGACCTTGAAGAAGCGTCTAAATGTTGGAACAGGGAGCCGTAGAAAAATGAGGCTATGTACATCTTCAAATTTGATTAAAAAATTTAAAATATGTTAAGTAGAAATTACACAAGTGAAAGTTAATGCTGACGTCCACTAAAATGATTATCAAATGCCCCTAAGTTCTGTCTGAACGAATGTTTCTGTTAATTCATTTTCGCAAGATGTTCTTCCTAACAAAATTTATTACAATAAATGTATAATTTTGAATTCATAATTTAAAGTCATTTTTACTTACGTAGCTGTACATAAAAACTTTAGAATCGCAAGAGGGTGAAATCTAATTAAAGGCTAAAGGTATTCAAGCGTAAGAATAATTTCGCCGCTAGCTGCATGCCGCATCACTCCGAAGTGATGCAGTCCGAAGTGATGCGGCATACAGTTAGCGCCGCATCACTTCGGACTGCATCATTACTACATTAGACTGCTTCATCACTCAAGACTATTAACAATCCGAGTTTCAAATGTTCAAAATGTGTACCTTAAGGTATTATTTCTTTTTTTTCAGTCATTTCAGAAAATGAGTGAGATCAATCACATAGCATCAGCGCAGCCAGTATAGGATGACAGATTGAGTCGTATCTGATAGCTGATAAGATGGACCCTTCTTCGGTGAGACTCGCATACCACAAAATGCCCAATAATATTCTAAAGCATTTGAGCAGAAAATTAGAGAATGATGCGACAAACACATTTCACTCCATAATAATTCTTAAAACAATACCTAGTTACTGAGCTACGAAATTTTGAAAGTGTTCATCTATTGTGAACTTCTAAGCCATCTGGCTGTTTGGAAGTTGCATTATATCGAAGATAAGAAAATTTGTTTGTTTAGAAAGGTCTACCGGCTGTAGAAATATTACGGCAAAGAATAGGTTCTCAAATAATTATTTCGCATGTACTATGTATCTGCAAGTATGTGAGGACGCACACTTCGTTGGATACCGAGGGCCGCTTTCTCTTGAACTGAGACAAGTTTTACAGAGACGCTTCTTGCAACTTGTCCGAGAAACCGTTGAATGAGTGTGGCCCTTCTAGTTCTCTTTCGTAAACGATTAGCGCACTGGTGAGTAGCGATTAGTTTTAACTTTTTCCTAATGCAGAGCTATATTTATCCCACCAGTCAGTTTTGCCTCTTTTTCTAAGGTTATATTTTTCTTCCTTTGATAATTGAGACTTTTCTAGTAATTATGATTTTCTAGGATCATGTTCTCGGTTTCTATCAAATTTATCATTAAAAATAATCTCGTCCCTAAACGCAGAAACGCCTTTACTGTGAGCGTAGGACGCAATTGTCTTCCCTTTTTCATTGTCTACTGAAATCTAAAAGGAGGGCGAAAAATTGTCGTTTATGGGCATTTCAATGGACATCCCTTGAACTTGATCCTCCTGCGAGAAGTTCAACCAGTCTTTTTTATTGACGCCTTTGTTGATGATTGGCAGAAGGCTGGTCTCTGCATACTTGCCGCTCAATATAAATTTTACTGTGATTGCCTGACTCTTTATTCTAATATCCCGCAGGCCCCAGAGGAACAACTCTACCTTCGCTTCTTTCTGCTTTGGCACCAAAAACTGAGGAAGATTATCGATTCCTGATAATTTCTGTTGATGTGCAGACGAAAGAGAAACGTCCTGACTTTTGAACACTACAGACATGAGTATCTAGCCGGCACTTCCTCCAGCCGTGTTCTGGAAGGGTTGCCACTGTAAAGATTTGTTCCACGCACGCTCTTCCTCAATGACGGGAAGGGAGATTCCCAGTAAATCGTTCGAACGTTCATCTTCATCAAGTGCGTAAATAATAGGTAATTATTGTTCGATGAAGTGCTCATTTTCAGGGAAATGAACATTTTTCAGCACCAATGTTTCACCCCATTGGGGAATGAGCGAATCTTGAATGACAGAAGACGTTATGACATGACCATGGCACTAAAATCGAATGAAAGGGTCGCTAAGGCCATCAGGATCTGAAGACGGCAGCCCTCTACCCGAGTGCAGGTACAAATGCAAGGAATAACGGTGAAGCACGCTCACGCTGGCCAAGGAAACTCTTCCCGTGACTTTTCCTGTGCCAAATATGCTTGCTCTTACAGCCTTGCAGCTTTTTACTAGAAGTGTATTTTTCTAAGTATTTGCCCGCTTAGTGTCAACCAAAGTCTCCTTGTTAGTCGCTTTCAAAAATTATTTAAGCAAAAAGCAAAATTTAACGATCTCTTCCAAGAAATATTCATGAAAGCTCTTGAGAAATTCCATAAGATGGATACGAGCATCAGACTAACTTTATTACGCTAAGTACTTCTTCAAGTTATTTTTATAGATAACCAGGAAATACACATGAACAGGTCCTTCACAAATCGTATGAATCGTATACGTGTAGAGCTGCCAAAATCTATGGTATTTTTGTACAAAGTCAAGCTTATCCTACGATAAGGCGGACTAAAGACCCTTTAGAGTCAGTGAACCAAGGTACACTGAAACCCTGGAACGACACCGAAAAAAATAAAACTGACATAATATTCATATTACAAAAAAGGCTATTGGAGCTATATCCAACGAAGCATTACTATGCTCACACAAAAGATTCATTAGAGCACCTAGAAATTCCGAAACTATCTGATTACCATCGATTTTGTCTCAGAAGGTTTATGCTAACTTAGTTATTTAACACGTTCTCAGCGTATTGGGCTATATGAGTATCAATAGGTATATTGCTCATTTACGTACCAGTATAAATGAATGACATTTAATCTGTTTCGTGACCATTTTTAAAAATACTCATATCGTAATACTCCTTTGAAATGTTCTTGTGCAATCGTATTCTCATATTTCTTAAGAGAGATAAAAATGTATTCAAGCAGTAAAGTCGATTTCTTAGTTCTGCTACCTACAACCTAACCAACCGTCAACCACCGCGGAAACGCAGTGAGCGTGTTAATGGAAACCAAAAACTCAAACTTCCGACATCAAATTGATGCTCAAACTGACCCCCATGACAACTGGTCAAGAAAGGAAAATAAGCTCATCCTCCCTAGTTTCACCTAAGCTAGGTTAGAATAACTCAGGGTAGGCCAAGGTAGGTCTGGTTCCAGCTTAATGTGAATAAATTTATAACTTTCACTGAAATTATATTATCGAGTTTTATCAATGTATCGACATAATATTCCCAATTTTTTAATCATTTTGAAAAGGAATCAGAGTGTAGAAAAAATTTATATGTGAGTCGGTTTGTGCATGTGTATCTTCCGATCAGTCATTGAACTAAACAAAAATGCAAGATAGTACCAAGAACAAGGAAACTAATCGAAATGATGTCGAGAAAATCAAGATAACACTTTTTAAAGTTTATTTTGGAAATTAGTCTTGGTATGACACTTCACTGAACGAAACTCACTTCTATAAAAACTTTAGTCTAAATCGATTTATAATTCTAACATGCATGCGCTCGTTCCAGGAATGAAAAGAATCGAATTTTTCCCACTTACAGTAGGTACTTCATAGGGTAGACACCAAATGAAAAGATGACTAAGTGGAACAACATTAAAATACTTTTAAATGATTGAAAAAATTATCTCAAAGAGGTCAGTGAGGTAATTTTGCTTGCAAACCAATTTTCCATTAATAAATTTTCTGTCTCATTTACTTACTGCAGGATGTATTTGTCCGCGTACATATAGGTGTGATGGACGCTTAAAATTTTGTCCATGTCCATGTTGTTCTATGTAAATGATGCTGATGTTTCCATGAAGGGTGCGAATGTTTCCAAGCATGACAAGAAAATACTTCTTTGCATTCCGTAACACGTACATCATGCTTGCTCACGAAGGGATAAAATAATCATTCATACAAATGGTTGGTTTCGTTTCTTACCAAGCTAGGAAGATCTCGTTTTTTCGAACTGGTTGAGATCGGCATCAACACATATTTTGTCTGTTGTTCCAGTCGCGTTCTTCTTTCCAATTTGGTGTGCCAAAGTGAGGTCAGAATTATTCAAACTGATGATAATTTGTTTTCCAATAGTTTCTGAACGATGATCTGGCGATTGGTCTTTGTATTGTTAACAAATGAAGTAGTCCCCCAAAGTCCCAGCGTTGGTTTTCTACTAGCTAAGTTGCTTTTTCTTGCCCAGTCTCAAAAAAGGCTTGTTCGTGATACTGGAGTATTAATAGTTTCTTGCTGTTAATCGATGAAATACGAGTACATCTGTTCTGCATTAGAGTATGACTACATATGTTTCTACTTTGACATCAAAATCAGCAATTTTAGGTTAAACCATTTTCATAAAATTAGTAAAGTAATAAGGTAAAACTACCAATCAACACGACTTATTGAATCTCATATTGGTTAATTTTTGGAAAAAACTTTCAATAAACTGCCTTCTGTAGAAGCAATTTGTGAAAACAATTGGTTTTATTTTGCGTTTCCGTATTTTGGACCTCAGCCGGAGGAAATGAAGAAAGAAATATTAGAATTGTTTGCGAAATACTTTCCAGGAATAAACTTTAAGGTGGTTTTAGTTAATAGTTTCAAAATGGGCTCATTTTTTCGTTTCAAAGACATGCTTCCTACAGCGATGCAGGTCTCCACAATTTACACATTTTGTTGTGCACGATGTGCATCTGAGTACGTCGGTTTGACGTCGCGCACTCTAGGCTGTAGGGTGGCTGAGCATCGAGGTTGAAGTTACCGTACAGGAAGTATTTTATCTAGTCCTTCGCGTTCAGCTATTAGGGATCATTCAGAGCATTGTGACAGCCCATTTTAACATCACTAATTTTAAATTTTTTACTATACCTTTTTCACTTCAAATTAATCCAATTCAAGTTCAAATTAATCCAAGTCAAGTTCAAATTATTTCAAGTCAAGTTCAAATTAATCCAAGTCAATTTTAAATTAATCCAAGTCAAGTTCATATCAATCCAAGTCATGTTCAAATTAATCCAACCCTAAGTTGAGTTAAAAATTGACATAATTTGAGCGTTTTTTGTGTGAAAAACGTTTTTCCTTTCAGCAAGGAATACATAAAATTACTGCAATTTAAAAACAAGCTGTCGTACAATGTGGTGAGCACCCAGCATCAGGAGGCAGAGTGTGAATCAGATCTTTGAGCGGAGTAACAGATAAAGTCAATTATAAAAACTTCGTATTGTACTACACATTTAAGTTGTTTTACAATTCTTCATTAATGGCAGTCTGCATCCATTCGAATATTTATGTTCAAAGTTAGTTTTATGTTACACATACACATAGTAGTAGTATCACAAACACATAGTAGTATCGAGGATTTATTTACACTCATATAGAGATTTATTTGCGTGAAATTCCCCTTTATCACATATATAAAAATCAACTATGCAAATAAACCGAAAACCTAGCATTATCCGGAAGTTAACCCGAACCATGCCCTTTAAACGCTAATGGCTCTTTTGCGACGCCACATGAGGCGTATACACGTGAGCCTGCGACAAAATATATACCAATGTAAACAGGGCTTTATGCTCCCCAATTGGTTTGACATGCATCGTTAAATTCTGTCATTAAGAATTATTGCAGTGCAGTTCGTAAATTTTCTGAGCAGACATTTTAAATTCATTTTTTCACCTGCCTTACTGCAATGTTTTTGAAATAATTTTAGGGCATTTACTCAATCGCTTGATAACAAAAGCAGCCAGTATTTTTCAAATTTAACTATGGTCAGAAAAATTTTTGTCTCACCGCACCATCAGTTTAATGTTGGTATCCAACCACAATGAATCTGAGTTTTTCCTTCCCAGGGGGTTTGATGAAAATTTTATACCACTATGAAGAAAAAATTGAGAGCTGATATTTGTATCTTTCAACTCTTATACTTTCATTCATTATCTTTTGTGGTCAGCAGTACTTTAGACAGTGAATCCAAATATGTTATTTTTTTCGTTGTTCAGTCCTAATTTGATAAAATATTTAAGTCGGTGCTCTCAACCGTTCACTTCGGTAGCACAGATACTGAATAATGCTCAAACTCCTTGGACAAGTGACTCCTAAAAAATCAATTGCGTCATCGATAGCCATGAAAATCTGGAGAATAACACGCTAAAATACTTGAAAATGCATTCATCATCAACCAATGGCAAATATTCACTTAATCGTACGCAGCAGCAGAGAAAAAGAAGAAAAAGAAGAACAATGGGCGTGGGAGAAACGAAGAGGCATTTCCACAGTGAACTTATGAGTCGAATGAATGGTGAAGACCTCCGTGAAGACTCAACACGGTGTCTAACTTCACCAGTTCAGAGTGGTTATTCTAAGAAGGAGTACGGGGAGGAAAGGAAACTTTCTCATTAATTTCAGCATGCTTAGCCGATGAATTAGGTATCGGGCGTATCTACAGATACCACATATAGTCCTGTCACGAGACAAACATTTTCAGTCCGGGTCTCTGACTCAACTAAAACTAATGCTAACTATACATAAATGGGAAGCTTATAGCAGCCTCCTACTTCACAGCCCAGTTCTTATTTTCACTGCGATTCCAGAAGTTTTCAAGTGGACCGATCCATTCATGACGCACTTTTTGAAGAGAACGATATCAAACATCAAAATAAGGAAACGAGCTCGACAGGTAGTTATAAGTCAATAACCGAGCATTTGTGTTTATAGTAGGAATGCAGTTTTGGTAACGCGTAGGCTGCTTTAAATGAAAATTTAGATAACGATTTCAGCTTAGAAAAAAATCCCAAAATATCTGACTAATCGTATCAGGCTTAACGTGTTTAAAAGGTGCAACATAACTTCACCAGGCATGATTAACAGCAACTCCATTCTTTGTTTTAAAGCCAAGAACTGAAAACTGTCTCCTAAGAAGGTCCGAGTGATGACTTCGATGAGCCAGCGAGGCACGTCAAAGATGCCGTCGACACCATCATGCCGGACAAGAGTCATTACGCCACCGACCATAGCGAGAAACTAGGCAGCGACGCATCTCACGCTCCGTTTCTTCTCCGTGAGCAGATTGGCTTAACTGACAAGAATTCCTAACTAATGAGAATATCGAGTAAACTAAGCAACGACCGTCTTCCAACCGTGCCTCACACTGCCGGAGTACCACGTCCCTCGAAAAAATTGCAATGGACTTCCGTGATTCATTCAATTTTGTCTCATGGGAGTGAGTACAAACGAGCCAAAGGTAAAAAAGCTCCGAGACCAAGCATATTTGGCACAGGAAATGTAACGGGAAGAGTGTCCTTGGCCAGCGTGAGCGTGCTACACTGTTATTCCTTGTATTTGTACCTGCACTCGGGTAGAGGGCTGCCCTCTTCAGATCCTGATGGACTTAGCGACCCTTTCATTCGATTTTAGTGCCATGGTCATGTCATAACGTCTTCTGTTATTCAAGATTCGCTCATTCCCCAATGGGGTGAAACATTGGTGCTGAAAAATGTTTATTTCCCTGAAAATGAACACTTCATCGAACAATAATTACCTATCATTTACGCACTTGATGAAGATGAACGTTCGAACGATTTACTGGGAATTTCCCTTCCCGTCATTGAGGAAGAGCGTGCGTGGAACAAATCTTTACAGTGGCAACCCTGCTAGAACACGGCTGGAGAGAGTGCCGGCTAGATACTCATGTCTCTAGTGCTCAAAAGTCAGGACGTTTCTCTTTCGTCTGAACATCAACAGAGGCTATCAGAAATCGATAATCTTCCTCAGTTTCTAGTACCAGAGCAGAAAGAAGCACAGATAGAGTTGTTCCTCTGGGGCCTACGGGATATTAGAATAAAGAATCAGGCAATCACAGTAAAATTTATGTTGAGCGGCAAGTATGCTGAGACCAGCCTTCTGCCAATCGTCAACAAAGGCGTCAATAAAAAAGATTGGTTGAACTTCTCATAGGAGGATCAAGTTCAAGGGATGTTCATTGACATGCCCTTGGACGACAATTTTTCGCCCTCCTTCTAGATTTCAGTAGACAATGAAAAAGGGAAGACAATTGCGTCCTACGCTCACAGTACAGGCATATCTGCGTTCAGGGACGGAATTATTTTTAATGATAAATTTGATAGAAACCGAGAACATGATCCTAGAAAATCATAATTACTAGAAAAGTCTCAATTATCAAAGGAAGAAAAATATAACCTTAGAAAAAGAGGTAAAACTGACTGGTGGGATAAATATAGCTCTGCAATAGGTAAAAGTTAAAACTAATCGCTACTTACCAGTGCGCTAATCGTTTATGAAAGAGAACTAGATGGGCCACACTCATTCAACGGTTTCTCGGACATGTTGCAAGAAGCGTCTCTGTAAAACTTGTCTCAGTTCAAGAGAAAGCAGCCCTCTGTAACCAACGAAGTGTGCGTCCTCAAGTACATACTTGCTTGGAAGTTTCTGCCAAGTTAGGGCAACCCAAATGATAAAGATTAGCATTTACTTGACTCAGCCCCTTCCATAGTGGGGCGGTACCTTCAGGATCCAGTTCATCAGGCAGGGCGTCATGTCAAAGCCCGCATTTATGTTATTGAAGCATTGGGGATTAGAACAGCAAAAAAGTCCCTCCCGAAACCGTATTTACAGATCAAATGCGGGGCTGGACCTCCTGAAACGACAACTTATCCTGGTAGCCCAACACTGAATCCAATATTTGGCGCATTCATCGAGAAAGATCTATTGTTGCCTGCCGACAACCGACTCGAGCTCTCGATCTACGATAAGAATACTATTAGGAAAGATGACTTGTTAGGCTCTACAATCATAGAAATAGAAAACCGGTTTTTCAACACAGTTCATGGACGATGTGGTGTGCCATTCAGATTTTCGAGAGATAACTGGCGAGACCATCTTAAACCAACTGAAGTACTCGACTCCCTGTGTAGGCTTCACAGTGTCGACCCTCCGCAATGGCTCGACGATTTCAGTGTCATTGTCGCTGGTCGAGAATATTGTCATGCTGCAAAACTCGGCTCGAAGTCTCTGGAACAATTAGAAAATGAGATGGAGTTTTATAAACTGAGGGGAACCATTGTACGACGAAATATTCCTAGCTGTTTCGTGTATAAGAGACATACTGTCGCTGTATTCGAAGGAAATATAACTTCTTTTGACAAGCCTGATAACATCCCAGTCTTGCAGAGTGACGAAATCGATTGGCATGCATGTTAATCTTAACTTATCGACCAAGAAACAGTAACTTCGTTGAGTTTTACCCTCTCCCAAAGTGTAATGGACATCTCGTTGGTCAGTCGTCCAAGTTTGAGCACTTTATCAATGAATCATAGTGAACTTTCTTCGTAATAATCCCAACAGTCTTCTAAATCTCTAGGCATTTAGTATCAGCTGGCACTTGACATTCTGCACGTGCACCTTCCCATGAGGCTATCAGGATTTCGCGTGGTTCCGGAGCACGTGGAAACGAGGTCTCTTCTTCAACACGAAGGAGGATCTTAAGCTTGTGGAAAACTTGTGCTCTGGATCGATCTTTTCCCCGGCGAGGCTGTAGAACTACCACCACCAATCGATATTACGCCTCGGCTACCTGTGCCATTTGAATTGCGCATCATCATTTACGAGGTCCACAACATTGTCTCATCTGAAAGCAAACCTGACGTGTACATTGAAGCGCATATCCCAGAACTGAAGCCTCAGCTTGTTACCCGCACAGATGTTCATAAAAATATTCATGACGGTGTAGCGAAATTCAACTATCGGCTGGTTTTTCCAAATTTAATGTACTAAGAGATCGAAAAGAAGCTCTGTGTTGGTAACCATAAAAAAGTCGAACCGTAGGTTGTACTGAAGATGTTCGACAAGAATGCAATTGGTAAAGAAGAACTGGGAATTCTCGTACTTCCCTTAACAACTGTGCCGTACTTGGGCAGCAACAAGCAAGCGATCGCCAAAGAAAAATTTGAGCGTGTTTTAGAATTTTACAATGTCTTTTACCCTTCTGGTTCCCCTTAGGAAGCCAAATAAGGTTTTTGGCCTTTTTTGAACAAGGATGGCCATGCAACGGGGCTCGTCAACATGGAGCTGCAAGCTTTTGATAAAAGTTCTGCCTAAATTTACCCAGGTATGCCGGGCAACGACCCCGAACCCGGAAACCAAAATCCGCGTCTGGAGAAACCAGCCCGTGAATCTCGCATGAGACGCCTCCTGCTGAAGCTGCTGCTGGGGGCGGTGATGGTGGTGGCCTCTGTGTGTGGAGTTGTGTTTGTGGTCGTCATGGAGGAGCAGTACTTGGCAATGGAAGGCAAATCTAAAGCATTTCCAACTTTCGAGAACTTACCTCAAACCAATTCTGTAGCTAACTTCTGAGAATATTTTTGACGAGGAACACATTTGTCTTTGTGGACTTTGAAATGTTTGAACTGTTTTAACAATTAATTGTCTAAGAGTGTTGTGCCAGAGGCTATTACTTAAGCCTATGACTATAAAATTTTAATTACACAGCTTCCTGGCTGCTCAGAAACTTTATCTATTTGAATGGTATATAACGAAAACATTATTCTTAGGTGTGCACTGTGCAGTTATGTTCAACTTTGAACATCGAATGAATTTGGAATTTGATATGCTATTGGAATATGATATGCTTTTGGAATATGATATGCTTTTGGAATATGATATGCTATTTGAATATGATATGCTTTTGGAATATGATATGCTATTGGAATATGATATGTTTTTGGAATATGGTATGTTACGTAAATTTTGATGACATAGAATTATCATTTGTACCTCGCAGCGTCAGCCATACGCACTGCCTGTGCTGTATACAGTACGTGCTAAAAAATTATTTTGTAAACTATTCATTGCCAGAAATATTTTTGCAGCCATTAGAACGCTCGAAATGAACAAATTTTCTTATCTTCGATGTAATGCAACTTCCAAACAGCCAGATGATAGATGAGTTCACGCGAAGCGTAAACTTTCAAAACCTAGGTGCTTTGCAATTAGGGACTGTCTTTAGAATTGGTATGGAGTGAAATATGCTTGTTACAGCGTTCTCTAATTTCATGTTGAAATACGCTCAAGTATTTTTAGACTTTCCGTCATACGAGTCACCGATAAGATTCCACCCTATCAGCATATCAGACGTGACTCAACCTATCATGTCATACCAGCTGAGCTCTGCATGATGCTGTATCTCAGTCGTGTTGTGACCTGACTGAAAGAGGAAATGAAACACTGAGGTGCACGTTTGAATCTCAGATTGTTAATAATCTCGAGTGTTGAAGCAGTCCAATGCAGTGATGATGCATTCCGAAGTGATGCGGCATGGAGTTAGCGGCGAAACTATTCCTGTGTTTCAATACCTTTACCCGGTTTTTCTATTTTACCCTTGTGTGATTCCGAGATCTTCATGCATAGCTGTGTGTTTAAATTTATATGAAACTAAATATTCAGAATTATCAATTTATTAAAATTAAATTTAGTTAGTAGGAGCATCTTGGGAAAATGAATGGACGAAAATATTCGTTCAAACAGAATTATTTGATACAAATTTTAGTGACCGTCAGCATTTATTTAATTTAAATGCAGTATTAACATAACCTATTCCAACGAAACATAATCGATTCTAACCCAACATAACCCATCCTAACCAACATAACCTATCCTATCCATAACCTAACGCAACATTAAATATCAGTTCAATGCCCCTGCTCGCAATGAGGTACAACAGAAAAGACAGCACACACGGGCATCACGGCAGACACGCGCACTTTTGACGCTCAATGCACGGTGGCGCGAGCGCCACTGCCTTAAACATCCTAATACAACCTATTCTAACCTAAGCAATGTTAACCTAACATAAACTATCTCAGCTTCACCTATTCTAGTCTAACCTATCTTAACACAACCTATTTGAACCCAATATTCTAATATCCTATACTATTGTTACAAATCCTGCTTTAATCTAATACATTATTACCTAGCCTAACGAATCCTTGGCGCAAGGGGTGTAATTTTTAAGAGTAAAAGTTTATGCTGAAGCTGTAGCATAGATACCATTGTGGTCTTTGGTTCCTTAATTTTCTTATTTTTAATCACTGCAAGTGTAATACACGGAATAACTAAGGAAGGAACAAGCAGATTTATTATATGGTTGAATATAATTTGAATATTTAATCTAATATTGGTTTCTTCTACAAATTCTTAGTTATGCATACCTATGTAATGTAATGGTACCCTACGTCGTGTTTAAATAAACTTTTCGAAGAAGGGTACGTTTGGCCAACGATCACCTTCGCAAAAGATCCGCCATCAAAAATATATTATCGTCGATACGAATAGCATGTGCGAAGTTCTACTAACACCGCCCAGAACATCTCAACCAACGGTTTCTTCAATACATCGAGAAGCGTCATTCAAAAGCTACCCCACCTTTACACCCCACTCTGGAGAACTCTGCGTCCCCCCCATCGTCTCGAAGGAGTTGTAGTGCTAGACACC
>JACJUY010001774.1:95206-115966 GCA_014220935.1 Platorchestia sp. MABIK
TCACCTCCACCTCGTGGGCTTTCCCCCTCTGTTTCGCGCTCGATCGAAGTGGAGCTCGGGACCGGCGTGTTATACGGTTTTTGAAGCTGCGTACAGGAAGAAACGACAATTACCCGAGACGGATTGGGCGTCTTCGTTTTGTTTTCATTTTTTCCGTTACGGCTGGGATCGGGAACGGACTTACATTTTGCAAGAGCGATCCTCGCACTTCCGATCTTTTCCGCCGGGAGGTTCCGATCTTCAAACACGATCACGATGTGAAAGATTTAAACAATTTAAACAAACAATTTATTTACCACAGGTGATACAGAGGTAGAATGTTTCTTAAGGCTAGTACAATGGTCAAACTAGAGTATAGCTACCTGTGGGCCCGAACAAGTTCAGCGACTTCTAGGGCATCCTACCATCACATTATTCTAAGGTGTACAATAATGTTTAACCTAATTCACTTAACCAAGTTTCGCAATAGACTGATCATTGTGATAATTGACGTTTAATGCTGTATTTTACAATATAGGTCAAATCGGCTTTATTTAACAAGCAATATATTCGATGAAACGGTTATGAAACAGACTGAAGATCGGTTATGTTACCTATGGTAAATCACATTATTTGGACCAGACATGTATGAGGCATGATGTGACTTGATGGTCTCACACGACTAGTATTTTGATAGGAAGTGAGATTCAAGATGTCTTTTGAATACTTTGTAAGAATTACTTTCACGGATCTCCGCAGGTATTGAGTTCCAAGTTTTAGTTCCAACGAAGAGGATACTGTGTTGCGATCGGGCCTTTGAATAATAAGGAAGTATGAATTTACCTCTATTTCGCGTTAAATGGTCGTGATGAGCGGTTTGCGCAGTTAATAATTGTTGTAGGCTATTGTCGCCATCATTTCTTAGTGTTTTGTAAATGAAATTGCAAACGGAGATATTGTAGAGATCCGAAAGTTTAAGTATTTGTAAATTTTTGAATGAATCATTTGTGTGAGCGTTACATTCTAGGTTCTTTACTGCTCTGATATCGATCGTGATCGGAAGATCAGAAGTTCGGTCTTAAGATCCAAACGCCCACCACTGCGTTAGGTTATGTTAGGTTGGGGTGCATTAGATTGGGTTAGGTTAGCTTAGATTAGCTTAGATTGCGTTCAGTCACGTAAGGTTACCGCGCTATAACTCGTTAAATATCCATTTGCGACGGAAAGTGCATAGAAGAAAAATTGTTTATTTCGATCTCATTACCATAATTCTAGCAACAAAACTTGAAAATCAATTAGTGTCCTGTTATAAACATTTACCAAAACAAGCACCATTAGTCGCAGCTTTCTCAATACTAAACTTTGATGGAAAAGTTTGAAGTTAAATGCTCTCCAATAGCTACACATACAATAAAACTCGGTTAACATTTCTGATCTAAAGAATCTGATTCGACCCAACTTATCTACTTTCACGATAACAAAACCTGTGCTATCTAAAGCAAACCAGTCCTCCTTCTTGAGGCGATTCATAAAATAACCAGAGATAAAACGTAGTGCAAGCTCGTCCAAGACAGTACTGACCTGAGTATTAAGATACCAGGTGAGTATTTAAACTTGAGATTTTTAACGCTTTAAGTACGACGTGACCCACCGGTGGTCATTAAAGAGATTTTCAAAATACTGCTGACCAACCAACAGTCACTAACTCAATGCTCATAAATACCTAATGAAAACTAAATAAAGGCACGATCTATTTAATATTCCTGATTTTCGAAATAGATCTCTAAAAAGAATTTTACTAAGAGATGAATATTAAACTTGAGTTAAACCCGACGCACTAAACGTGTTAATTTCCGGTATTTTAGAAAACAATCATATTTTAGTATCATCTTTATCGGAAATAAACTGTTTTCTTACGCTTGTGGGTACATTATGATAACATAATTTATGTAGTTAATTTCAGGTATTGTTCTAATAACTTTGCAAATGTTATGGTTAACATTGTTCAAAAATCCTTCTCATATTTTCTGACTTTGTGAACTCTTTTGTGCCAGTATTATTCGCGAAGGAAATATTATTCATTTTTGTTATGGGAAACTATTTTATTTTTCCGAGCTCGTTAATTTGCAAATTAGAAGATACGTAGGAATGAAAAGTTAGTTTCCGGATATTGGCCCCCATAGTCTTAGATATATAACTATTCAAACCTCACCCATTTTACTTTAACGCTAATTCCTGATATAGCACGTTCCTATGCTTGCATTTCAATGCAAGTGCTCACCAATAAGATTGTTTTCAAGATGCATCGCCACTGGTATTATAAACATTTTTCTCAACTCGTATTTACATGCGTTATCAAACCTATATTGTGCAAAAAAAGGAAATACATTTTTCTACTCTCATCTCTCTATCATTTTGTTTTAACTATTACCATGGGTATTACGACACCCATTATGTGTATATCAACCAAAAACCTTCATATTGAGACATTTTAAATACCAGTGATGTAATTTGTCTCATCTTTATTGGAAATATACTTTTCCTTTTCTTCTTTCTTTATACTAAAACATTTTAAAAACCAATGATGGTATTTGTGTCATCTATTTTAGATATAAATATTTTTAACGGGCCGAAACTGTGGGGGTATAACTAATATCAAGAAGAATAGAATTCTTCAATTTGGTGCCAGCTAAAGAACTATTTTGAGGCCTGGATTTCGCATAACATAAATGGATGAACTTGTTTCCATTTCTCGACAAGTAGTCATGGTGGTCAGTTTAAGCGTCAAAGTCGGAGTTTTCATTTCCGTTAAATAATTAAGTTAGCATAAACTTCCTGAGATAAAATCTGTAATAACCAGGTAGTTCGGAATTTTTAGGTCCTCGATCTAGTGAATCATAAAGGAAAGCGTAGTATTCTTTGTTGGAGATAGCTCCAACGGCCTTTTTTATAATGTGAATATTCTGTAAGTTTTTTTTTTGTAGGTATCATTCCAGGGCTTCTGTGTACCTTGGTTCACTGACTGTAAAGGCTCTTAAGGACATCTCATCGTAGGATAGGCTTGGCTTTGTACAAAAAATACCATTGATTTTGGCAGCTATACACGTATTTGATTCATATAATTTTTGAAGGTCCTGCTTATCTGTTTACCTAGTTTTCTATATATCTATATAATTAACGAGAAAAACTACTCGGTGCAACGCAGTTTGTCTGAATATATCGTATTTATCAAATGGACTTTCTCAACAGCATTCATAAATTTTTCTGAACGAGATTATTGGAATTTTGCTTTCCGTTTTTGAAATTCTTGAAAGTGGGACACAGGGAGACGTCGGTTGGTACTAAGCCTGCAAATATTAAGAAAAAGACGCTGCTCGTACAACTTTTAGAACGCGCATGAATTAAACAAGTGTCTGGGCGTAGTCTTTTGTCTGAGAATGGGTTCAATTTCTGTCAAAACCCTTTGAATTTCAGTTTTTTAATTGCGTAAGTCTGATCTTATGGTGAGCCTTCTGTTTTGCGATTGTTCTGACATACTCCATTAAATTCTGCCATTAAGAATAATTGCAGTGCATTTCGGAAATTTTCTGAGTAAGACAATACAAATTTATTATTTTTACCTGCCTAACCGCAATGTGTTTAGAAATAATGTCACTTGTGGGTTTTCTGTCACCACTTTCAATTTATGATTTCTTTTTGATGTTAAGGTCATGTTAAGTTAGGTTAGCTTAATTAAATTATTATTTTTTTTATTGTTTATAATTTTTGTTTTGTTTCATGCCAAAATGAATCTCTGGAGCCTTCCAAGAACTGAAGACGAAGGTCCAAGAGATTCATTATAAATACATGGAAAGTAAAAAAATTACATTAAAAATAAATGTAAATCAACAACGATAACTTCTCCGATGAAAAATCCATTTAAACTGTCCAGAACATCAATTCATTATTCACGAAACAATTAAATTTTTCACTTTTCCCCCTGAAAACACTTTTCCCCTAAACAAGTGCATGGTGACAGAAAACCCACAAGATAAACAGTTTATTTCCAACGAAGTTTAAACATGAAATGTTTGCAACATTGGTTTTTAAAACATTTTAACATTAGTCCTTAGTTGTTACTTACACATGAGTATCGTAATACCAATGTCATATGTCGAAACAAAAACGATTGACAGAAGAACACAAAAAAATGCGATCCCTTCTGTGCGTTAATCGGATTTTGACACTGCATATAAATACAAGTAATTAAGAAAACATAATCCTAGCGCAATGTTGTAAACCCTCTCATTAGTGCACACTTATACTGAAATATGAGCATATGAATATAGGAACTAGTGATACGAGTATGAGGGATTGATATTAAAAGTAAAATGGGTATTTATGTATCTAAGGCTATATATATATATGAGGTCGACATTCGGGACTTGGGACAATTTTGCACTCTAATGCATCAACTAGTATCCCAAATGATGAGGTCGGAGAAAATAAAATATTCACCATAACAAAAATTTGTGATATTTCTTACTTACGCTAAAGTACTGGCATAAAAGGGTTCACCGGAGTCTAAGTCATGAGAAGGATCGTTGTACAATGCTACCCGTAACACATTCAGCATAGCTGGAACAGGACAAGAAAAAAGAAAGGAAAGAACAGGAAAACAGTTTATTTCCAATAGAGATGGTACAAAAGTACCATCATTGGTTTTTAAAATATCTTAAAGTTGATACACTTAGATGATACACACACACGAGTATTGTAATACCCATATCACTAGTCGAAAAATGATTGAGGGCAATGTCCTCCTAATCTTGCTTAAACTACATTTGATGATACATGTAATAAGAATTATGAGAGATAACACAACTTCATGACTTTTGACAGTTTACATATACATGACATAAAACTTCGCAATTCTTGGCGCCAGGAAATACTAAACGAATCGCTTGTTTCGGCTGATGTTCAAAAATGTTATTTCGAGGAAAGAGTAAAAAAGTACATATATAAGCATGAGGTACACGAAAATTACAAATTTTGTATTTCTAATAACATCATTTTAACATAAAGATCATTAGTTGATAAGCATTTTATTTGAAAATAAATGGATGATCACACAAAAATGTATAGTTTTTCACGTGAATGCTTTACAATAATACGAGATGACGAGTTAGGTAATGTTACAAGTCGAGGGTGAACAGGAAGGGACCATTATCTCTAGTTAAAAATGCCAGTTGTCGGTTTAGTACACACATGTGCACATGTACATGTAAATTATACAGTAAATATATACACACATATGCACATACATATCTACGCACATACATACCTATGCATACATACACCTAACACGTAAACATTCACAAATACATTTCTATGCATAGAGGAAATCACAATATCGTGTTCTTTAAAATGCTGTGCGATGTTCTGAAATATAGGATAATGAGCAAAAGAAATTTATGACAACTTTTTCAGTGTGTGTTGCTGCTTACAATTTCTAATGAAATATTGTAACGATGTTTAATTAAATATTGTATTGAAAAGATTATTGGTTCATAAGCGTCTGATTTACCGTATTTACAGTACGTGGGTGATCGCGCAACAAATACATAAATATATTTTTATAGGTATTTTGTAATAATGAAGTGAAATGAAGTATTACGTAGTGAGACATTCACCCATCTACGTACGCATAGCGTGCACACGTACACATACACACAAGTAAGCATGAGCGCAAATATCAGCGTAAACTAGTCAGTGTAAACTAGCATTCCAATCGAAAAACACCGAGAAAATACCTTTTATTACGGCCTGAATTTTATGAAATTTCCGTACTAGAAAGTGGCACAAAACAGTCTATCAGAGTCAGAAACATGAAAACGATTGTCCTACAACGGTTCCCAAGTACAGAAATATGTGAGGCTTCGGCGCGGTTGTTATAATATACTCTAGAGCGTAAGAGATGATATGATAATTGCACTGCACTAGCCTAACAAGAGCATTTTTGGGCGTGTGTAAGAAAGAAAACATGAAATGTCCTATAAGAGTTCCATATTAGAAAGAAAATCTCATTCTCTTTGAAAAAAAGGCTGTTATTCATAGTTTATATACCAGTTGCTAGTCCAGTACACACAGGGGTATGTGCACATATGCACACCCATATGCTCACATACGCCCATTACCATATTAGCGCGTTTGTGAATCACAGCGTTTAGGCGATCAAATCATAATACCTACGCAAACATTTCAAACTGTTTTGTGATGTCTTGAATCATAAAAAATGAGCAAGGGAGAGTATTCCGCAATGGAGATGCCAGGCAAATGAGATTTGTCAATACGTGTTCGGTATGTTCTGTAACGAAGAATTATCGTTGAGACGCAAGATGACGAATTATTTTAGCTTTAAATTCTCTCGGTCTTTGAGGAATTTTAATACTCAGGGGAAGTTTGTTCCACAGTAAGGGGCCTGATGTTGACAGAGCCTTCTGCCCTATGTGAGATGAACGATAGTTGACTAAGACATTGTTGTTTCTGTTCGGCTTTTGGTTGGTTATAGTGGGTGGATGGAAACGCACTATCTCAGCATTGCTCTGAGGAAGGTACAACGAGGAGAATTCGTATTGGGCCCTCTGCATGAAGAGCCTTTCTTGAATAGGAATCCAACCGAGTTTATTAAGGAGAGGGGTTACATGATCACTTCTTTTGAAGTTACCGTTGCAAACTACCTTGGCTGCAAAGTATATACATTTTTGTAATTCCCTTTGAAGGTATTGAGGTAAGTCTCCCCATACTAGGCTGCAGTAGTCAATGCGCGATAAAACAAGAAGTTAACTTCTTAAAATAGTGTTGTCCTAATGCACTCACGAGCGTAAGAAACTAAAAATTGCCACACGAGACTAACAAGAATATTTTAAGACTGGAGTAAGAAGATGAAACAATGATTCATTTGTCGGAATGAATGTGATTGAGAGAAAAGCACTAAAAAAAATGTCCCGTTCTTTGCGATAATTAATGTGACTTTGAAAATGCAAAAAATACGTAACTAAGAAAACACAATCCATGTGATACATTGTTGAAATTACTCCCTTTAGTGCACACTCATATTGAAATTTAAGCATACGAACATAGGAACTAGAGATATGAGGGATTAAGGTTGAAAGTAAATGGGTAGATTTAGATTATTTTACGTCTAAGAATGTGAGGTTGACATTATAGGCAATTTTTCATGGTTACCTCTCAACTAGTATGCTAAATGACCGACTCGGAGAGACTAAAATATTTTACCTGAACACAAAAATTATGATATTTCCTATGCTAATAATACTGGCACATAAAAGTTCTCCTGAGTCAAAAACCTGAGAAGGATCGTTGTACAATGCTAAGCAAAACATTTGCAACACAGCTGGTACAAAACGAGAAAGTCGAAACAACCTAAAATAGTGCGGTCAAAATATCTTCAAAGAGTGTAAGAAACGACATATTGTAAGCTTAGTAACCATAAAAAGGCTTAGCCGTAGGTTGTACTGAAGATATTTGATAAGAATACAATTGGGAAGGAAAAACTAGGAATTCTCGTACTTCCCTCAACAACTGTGCCGTACTTAGGCAGCAACAAGCAAGCGATCGACAAAGAAAAATTTGAACGTGTTTTAGAATTTTACAATGTCTTTTACTCCTCTGGTTCCCCGAAGGAAGCCAAATAAGGTCTGGGGTCTTTTTTGAAAAGGATGGCTATGCAACGGGGCTCGTCAACATGGAGCTGCAAGCTTTTGATCAAAGTTCTGCCTAAATTTACCCAGGGATGCCGAGCAACGACCCGAACCCGGGAACCAAAATCCGCGTCTCCATGGAGAAACCGGCCCGTGAATCTCGCGTGAGGCGCCTCCTGCTGAAGCTGCTGCTAGGGGCGGTGATGGTGGTGGCCTCTGTGTGTGGAGTTGTGTTTGTGGTCGTCATGGAGGAGCAGTACTTGGCAATGGAAAGCAAATCTAAAGCATTTTCCACTTTCAAGAACTTATCTCAAACCAATTCTGCGGCTAACTTCTGAGAAAATTTTTGACAAGCAGCAGGTTTGTCTTTGTGGACTTTGAAATGCTTGAACTGCTTAAACAATTTATTGTCCAAGAATGCTGTGTCAGAGGCTATTGCTCAAGCCTATTACTGAAAACAGTTTTAAATACAGTTTCCTGTTGGCTGAGAAGCTTTATCGGTTTCTAAGGTATCTAACAGAAACATCATTCTTAGGTGAAAAGTTATTCTCAACTTTGAACATTGATTGAAATTGGAATGGGGTATGTTGCGTAAGTTTTGATGACATAGAATTACCATTTGTAGCAGCGTAAGCCATAAGTACTACACATGCAGTAAATGATAAAACACCATTTGGTAAACAATTCATTCCGGTAATATTTCTGCAGCCAGTAAATCGCTCTACATAAACTTTTTTTATCTTGGATGTTATGCAACTTCCATACAGCCGTAGACAAGTTCACACTAGGCGTTTACTTTCAAAACCTAGTAGGTCTTTAACTAGGGTTTTCTTTAGGTTTGTTATGGAGTAAAACATGCTTGTCGCAGCGTTCTCTAATTTTATGCTGAAATACGTTCAAATATTTTTGGGCGTTCCATAAGAGTCCCAGATAATGTCCCACTTATTATCTATCATGTTTACCAGCTCTGCTCTGATGCTTTTTGTTTCCATCGATCTCAGTCGTTTTGTGATGTGACTGAAAGAGTAAATAAAACCTTATTGTACATGTTCGAAAATCGGATTTTTAATGTTCTTGAATGATGAAGCAGTCCAATGTAGTGACAATGCAGTCCGAAGTGATGTGGCATACTATTAGCGGCTAAATCATTCCCATTTTTCAATACTTCTAGCTAATTTGTATATTTTATTCATGTGCGTTTCCAAAAACTTCATTCATAGCTATATGAACAAAAAATGCATGAAACTTTTTGTTCAGAATTATAGATTTATTGTAATTAATTTAGTTAGAAAGAGCATCTTACGAAAGTAAATCAATATAAACGTTCGACGTTCAGATTTTATAATCGTTTTCGAGGTCTTCAGTATAACCTTTCACGCTCGTAAATTCTAATAAACGGATTTTATACTTTAAAAATTAAACTTGAAGACGTATGTGCTTAGATATAGCTTCGTTTTTAAACGACTCTAAATTCCAATTTTTTCATTCTTCTGGGAGATCAACAACATCAGGTAACTTTAAACATTTCCAAGTTGATTGAAGTCACGACTCATCAAAGACCAGGGAGGAATTATATTTTATTTTTTTTTAAGGCCAGGCAGGCCTAGTTATGTTGTCTCGCCTACCCGCTTTTGCGGCGAGAAACTTCCAGAACTAACTGGCACAGAAAACATAGTCTTTAGCTGACACCCTGAAAGGGCCAGTACACGCTGCAAATAACAAACTTATGACAAGAAGGCAAAAGGTACAAAGAATGCTCACCTCGACACAACGTTTTAACGTTTTCGAAGATTATGTTCCGGTGAACATTTCTTCACAAAAAGCCGGCTGTCAAGGATTAAACGTCCCTGAAGCGGGACCGGTATAGTTCAGAGCACATTGGAGACATGCGCCCCGGACCACTTCTTGTTGTCATCTGAGGAAGCAACCCGTGAAGGTCCCTCCTCAACTTCGCTCGGATCCGTAGCTGAGGCTTCGGATTCGCTCGTAAAGATAAACGAACATTTTAAGCATGTCCAAGGTTATTAAGGTCGCCAGGAAAGTGAAGCACTCCCACCTTTGCCCCGCTTGTCATAAATAGTCAGCATTCTTACTTTTTAGGCCAGTTTGTTATAAAAGCAGACCTAGTCCCTAAGTATGCAAGATATGGGTTGTCTTGCACGGGACTCTGGTAAGGAGCAAGGCTGGATTTGCGACAATGTATCTAAACTCATTTATTTAGGATCATTAAAACTCTGAAATTTAATCTGCTGGCGAAGACAAAAATATAAGCAGCTTTGATTAGCCAAAAACTTAAGACTTATTCATTTCTTTTGATCCAATCAGATTTAATCACTTATTTGAGTGCAATTTAATTCCGAATCCTACATGTGTTGAAGCAATTTTTGAGCTTCACTGAACCATCTGCCCGACTTTTCTGGAGGTACAGTGTTCTTGAGTAGAAATCCCTCAAGTTTTACAGCCCAAAATATTGTAGATTAAATTTATTCGGAGAACTTAATATTTATTACAGCACACTTTCCCAAAAACAGTATGTAGATTTGTATAAATGTATGTGTGTGTGAAGAGCTGGGCAGTACTTAAGTACAGATGTACATGTGCTTAAGTACATTAAAAGTTCTCAAGTACAGTATTCAAGTACATAAGTACTTTCAGGCCCCGCTAGAAGTAGAATTGCCACTCTTCAAATTGACTAAATTAGAGTTTATTATCGAGTATGTTCGTATCGTAAATGCAACGTCAGGCTAGCAATCTGCCTCTCAAACGACCGTTCCACATTTTAGTTTTACTTATCTTTTTTTCCGTTGAATTTCGAATGAAAGTCGATTTACGAAATATCGTAAAGCGTGACAGTGACTGGAGTAAGTTACTATTAAGTGAGTCATGTTACTCATGTTGAGTGGATTGCCCACTATGCATTAGGGTGGTTTTATGACGCACTGGTTATCCCAGTGATACCGCCCAATAGTAGTTTGTGATAAGGATCGGTGGATCCTGAGTAGTTTATAGGACAAGTCTGGAACACAGGTGCTGAATTCTTACGTAAATATTGTGAGTAAGTAATTCCGAGGAAATTGTAGGCCGTTACAAAGGGCATAACACTGTCGGCCCTCACTTTCAAGTTGAAATTCATAACCACAATTTAGGGTAAGCAAGTATATATATGTGTGAGAGGAATGTGGAAGTAGTTGCTGTATGTTATGTGTCATGTGTAGTGTCATGAATGTTATGAGTGCTTGCTCCTGGACTGGAAGTGACCTTGAAAAGCTGGATATGATACAGAATAGGGTATGACGTCTGCCACTGGGTGCTCCAAAATGGTCAGCTGCAGAAGCTATTAGGGGTGACCTAGGGTGGAGCCTATTCTCAGAACGAATGATGAAAGCTGTGTTGAATTACAAGGTGAAAATGGAGAGAATACAGAATAGCAGGAGGGTAAAGCAAATTTTTTAATGGAATCTAAGTGTAAGCCAATGGGAGAAAATATGTTGGGAGCATGCAAGAAAACTAAGTGTGTAAAAAATTATCTGTTAGAATTGGGAGACCTGTGGATGACTGGCTTTCAATGAATGTTGGAAGTGAAGGATCAAAGTGGGACTGCAAGAAGTGGAAAAAAGAGATTGAGAAACAAACAAAAAAGTTTGGATTGAACAAGTGGATACTTAGCATGATATGAAAGTCTACACTAATCTGGTGAATACATAAGAATATGTCAAAGTGTAAGATGTTCTATGGTGGTAGATTTGAGAGCCACTTCATGTTTGCTGTGAGGTGTAAGGCATTGATTGTGAATATCTGCATGTGGAGGTTACCAAGGAGGAATCAGAATAATAACAGATTATGTTGACAGTGTATTAGGAGAGTGGAGGTAACAATTAAACATTTTGTGCTGGAATGTAGTATGAGCAAAAGTGGAAGATTTTCATGAATGTGGTATTTGAGCAGTATGGAGAGAATGAGTGGTATACCAGATGTGCTGGAAATGATAGTAGTAAGAGCTGTTTTGCTGGATGGGATAAGGAATATAATTTGAAAATTATTGATGCTATGAAAAATTTTCTCGTATGTACATGGAGTAAGAGACTGTGACAGAAATGAATCATGAAGAGTGGGTTGTAGTAACCCACTGTGCTTGAGGGTGGGTTTGACATACTGGTTATCCCAGTAATGCCATCCAATGGTAGCTTGTACCACAATTAGGAGATACTGAGTAGTTTATTCGACAAGTCTGGTCCCGACTCTGTCGGCCCTCACCTTTGAGTTTGAGGATGGTGAAGTTACTAACATTAAGGACATTTGTGAAGAAGAGAACAATAATTTATTTTCCAATTTTTTGTGCTTGTGTAATGGTAATTAGATCAAAACAAACGATTATTCTTCTATGCACTCTCCGTTACAAATGAGAATTTAATGTCATAGCGGTTGGTTACTTACTGCAATTCTAGTCTTTCAAATGGGAAAAATTATTTTGAGGGGGAGACTCCAATTGAATTCCTGTCTTGACGGCTATGATGCGCTTGAATGATTGTTAGGTTGGGTTAGGTTAGATAAGTTCAGTTACGTTACGTCACCGCTATAACTCGTTAAATACTCATTTGCAACGGAAAGTGCATAGAAGAAAAGTTGTTCATTTTGATGTCATTACCATTATACAAGCAACAAATATTGGAAAATTGATTATTGCCCTCATTCACATTTACCAAATTTGGATTTATTTAATGTTTTATTCTACATTTCATTATTGTTTTATTTAAATCATATTTTAAATGCTTATTTAGCGGATTTGTAAATTTGTCATGCTTTTTTGTTAATGCACGTATATATTTTTGTTTTTTGTAGATTAGGACTAATGATGCGCTGAGGCTTGATTGCATTTTATCAAAGTGATTTTAAAGTTGTTCTTCATTATTACCTTTGCAGATATGTGTATATATATATGTATATATATATAGAAATAAATATATATATGTATATACATATTGGTGTATGTTGGCAGCAGGTCATTTTGTAAACACACTTCATTAAAAGTTAGATGGCACATATCCTTTATTCTCTTGATCACTAATTTTTCAAGAGCGTGGAATTTTAAAAGTGTAGAAGCTATACATATATATATATTTGTATATCATGTATATTTAGGAAACAGCCCTTCACAGAGACATGTTTGGTTGAAAATAATGCCATATTTATTCAGAACCCTTTCTAAAACAAGTGGTCTCCAAATCTAAAAGTTCAATATTATTTCAAATTGTCAAATTTAAAAGCTATTTTGTGATCCATTTTGGCGTACTTCTGCCATTTCCACGCATTTCTAAATATATAATCATGTGTATATATAAATTTATATATTTTAGAGACATATTCATTTATAGATCTATACAGTGAAGAAAAACACGTTTTTGTACATGCCGAAATTTTCATTTCAAAAATTAATGATGAACAAATACAAAATGCATGTACCAAATTTTGTATGAGCATATGTGTGCAACCATTAATATTTGGGATAAAATAGTACTTTTACAGAAGAAAAATATAATGAATGATTTTTATGCAATACTTAGTAGCATAACCTTTATTCAAAAGTACAACAATCGTTTTTTTCTGAAGTTTTAATCTAAAAGTTACATATTTCTTCAGGAATTTTGTTCCATTCCTCATCATCAATTTTCTTCAAATCTCTATGCCTTGACTCTTGCAGGAATTTTCAAATATTTCTGTTAATTTTCTATGGTAATTTAAATCTGGCTACTGATTTGGCCATTCTAATAATTTTATATTGTGATTGGCAATCCATTGTTTAGTAGACTTTGCCGTGTGCTGAGGATTGTTATCCTGTTGTAAGACCCGAAGCTTACTGCAAGATGAAGCTTTTCTATGAAGGCTTGCAAATTGTTGTTCAAAATGTTTTGATACATATTCACATTCATTTTACTACCTATCATGTTTAAATTGCCATTTGTTAAAAACACCTCCACTCCATGATGTTGCCATCTCCAAACTTTGAGGTGAAATTGTGGTATTCTGTGCTAAAGTGGTACTCTCTTTCCTCTAAACATTTTTGCTTGAATATAGTCCACAGAATTCAATTTTTGTCTTACCAGTCAATAGAACTTTTTTTCTGGAATGTATCTAGGTCATCTCATGTTTAGAAGCAAATTTCAAACAAGCAGCTCTATGTCTTTAAGGTCAACGGTAGAGTTTTTCTAGGAGAGCATGACTTGAGGTGATTCCTGTGAAGTTCATTCCTGATTGTTTGTTGTAAAACTCCAGTTTCTGAAGCTAATCAATCTCCTTGTAACTCCTTTCTAGGGGTCATTGGATTATGGCCAATTTTTGGATCATTATTTTGGTGTGCCAGATCTTTTGTTTTCCACAGTCCCTAATTTCTTAGGCCTCTGAATAAGTGAAGCAAAGGTAGAAAAAGGTATTCAGAGATTGTCTGACATTTTCTTGTAACTTTTACTATTTACCTCTGTTTGATAATCAAAATTTTCACAGAATCCAGTAGTTCTTTACTCCTTACCATTATCACAACACTACTTAATGATGAATGAACAAGTTAGCACTTAGATATTTCAAAGTGACAGTTGTCAACATTATTAGAACAAATTAATAAATTCTTTCAACAAATACTTTACTGAAAAATGCATTTGTTCATACTAAAAACAAAAAAAAATTTTGGAATGAATACTTTAAGTATGCTTTTAATATTTAATTGTATATTTTGTATCTTTTAGATGTTCTTAGTTTATTCATATATGTTTCTATTCATCATATATTAATACGATAAAAGTTTTTGGCATGTATGAATATTTTTTATGAAAAAATTTAAATTTTCCTTTGTTAGAGGGATGAAAATCTTCAATGAATGGTAGTTCACAGAGCTCGAATTTTGGAGGTGTAATTGTGAGAGATATCTATATGTGACATGCTTCTGATATAAATTAGTGATATATGTTGAAAGTGTATTTGTTTTATTTGTGCATTATATTATGTTTCAGATAATAAAACAATACCATTTTAAGCCTGGCTAATAACTGATGAAATAAAATTTCATCACTACAAAAAGTATTTTTAAGAATTAGTTATTGCATTGCCGATGCAGAATGACAACTGTGTGCTCTGTTTGTGAAAATTCCTACAATACCACTGACAAGAAGCCTTTGCTGCTTTCATGTGGCCATTCATTTTGCAAGATTTGCCTCCTTAGGATTCCTGCGTCGGGAAGAATATGTTTCCTTTGCAGAGCTCCTTGGAAGTGCAATGTGGAAAGTCTTCCCATTTGCTACCAGCTCCTACCTGACGAGACGAGCGCATCTGCGCTCCCTGACGCCTCCTCTAAATTGAACCAGCCTAACTCGTGCCAACAGCATTCCTACGCGCTTGAATTCTGGTGCGCCACTTGCTACAGGGAGCTTTGCAAGAAGTGTTTGTTCGAAGAGCATAAAGGCTGTGAAACTTTCATTACTGACGATGTGCTCAAAAAACCGGATGGCATTTTAGCAGATGCAGCAAAATTCCTGAGGAAAAAAACAGCAGCAAATTTACGTAATCTCCGAGGACTCATCGTCAGAAACTCACGTGATCTGGAGCGTGTCACCAAATTTCAGGATGTTGTGACCAGCTCAGTAATTCTCTTACAAGACGAGAAGTCGACTCTGGATTGCAGTAGAGCCGCGAACCAACAAATTTTAAAGCGTCTCGAAAGTTACGATACATCAGCATTGATGGGTGCCCAAAAGAGGAGCGTCATGAGGATGGCAACGACGTCTTTTGTTCGTGGCCAAAACGAAGCGCGATTAACTGATGAGCAACGACTGAAAATCAAAGCACTCTGTTCCTTCGCCAGCAATTTTTACGTAAGTACCGCCTCTTTAGAAGCAGGAAAACTATGACTGCTACTGAAGTACAATTCAACACATCAGATAAGTTTTTATTTTATTTATAATTTAATAGATTCAATTTGATTAGTTTAAGCTTCTCTAACCTTTATTTGTTTGTTTTCCACTTGAACTCATAATGGGACACGAACGAAAAAAATTTTCAAGAACATTTTATGGGAAATGTAGGCGTCTTCTATCAGGCTACGCCGTCTTAACGGGCGAAACAAAAGAGAATGCTGGAAAGAACCCTCTTTTCATTCATTTAATTTACTCACGTGGAAGCAGTTCATCGATATACGGAATAACAGCTACAATACAAACATTATTCATTAATTAAATGTACCTCAATATTTGCCAAATGTTTTCGCTGCTCGAAAAAACAATCGTGCAGCACGCTTCCGTAGTCTATTCTTGTAATGTTTCTCATCATAATAATGTATTTTTTGCATCATAATTGAATGAAAATTACCAATGATAAGTTGACGATGGATCTACTAAGATTTCGAAAACTGTGTATCGCACCCACTGCCTGTAGTAACATGAAAAAAAATTAGTTTAATTCATTGAATATACAGTTCAAAATGTAAGAATTATTTACCAATATCTATGAAGCATGGTCTCAGAGAATAATAATATAAATTACAAATTTAATTTTTCCCCACCTAGTGACCATTTTGATCGCATGAAAGCAAGGGAATAGATAAGAAATTCTAAATTTTAGCTGTGGTTATAACGAACTGTAAATATTCCCTGAGTAAATTCTCCTTAGCTCCTAAATTCACACGAGCACGACGCTGAGGATTTCTCGTGAGGCCTGCTGCTGATGTTGGCTTTGGCTTTGGCTCAAATGTTGGCTTTGGGTCAGCCCTCTCCTGGCTCGGTGATGCGTTAACTAACGCGTGCGCCACCGGTGGCCACGGAGGAGATTTTCATAATGCTGTTGACCGATCTGTAATTTAGTACTCAGTTTTCATAAATACTTAATTGAAGCTAAATGAAGGCATGTTCCAGTTAATGTTCGCTATTGTTAAAGGTGCTCTCTACAATTGATTTCGAATTAGAGTTGAACATTGAATTTCAGGTTAATCAATTGCGATCAAAGTTTTTACACGTTCCCCGCGTTTCCGAGGCTGTCGATGGTTCATTTGGTTAGGTTGTAAGTATTAGAACAGGAAAATCGATTTCACTGCTCAAATAAATTTGTATTCTTCCTAATAAACATGAAAAATGCAGTTACACGAGAACATTTCACCTCGTTTGATAGCAGTTATTGTTTAAAAAGGTCGCAAACATGAATTGCCATTCATAACTCAAAAATATCAAGTATAGAGTAGTTATAATGTTTATAACAATGCTGAATAAATTGCGCGTCTTTTGGCAGTAACGTCGTAAGTCTAAATGCACTTTTGGCCAAGAGATGGCGCTGGGAAGATTTTTAGTTTAAATCAAAATCTCGGTGCATTGTGACTTAGATACTTTAAAATGCTTCTCCTAGAAAATCACAAAATTTGAGTTACGACCGTCTTGCAATGATGGAGCGGTGTTAATGTTGGTCCTCAGTTGCTGCGTCGTGTGGGGCCATGGCACGATTTGACATTGTGGTCAAGGTTTTGTTGAGGCGAACATGCTCATGT
This sequence comes from Platorchestia sp. MABIK, assembly GCA_014220935.1. NCBI lineage: Eukaryota > Metazoa > Arthropoda > Malacostraca > Amphipoda > Talitridae > Platorchestia > Platorchestia sp. MABIK. The sequence goes on from JACJUY010001774.1 coordinate 112,406, forward strand.
ATGTTCGCCTCGTTCTACTGCACAAGACAAAAGTACCAACACTGAACGTCCGAAGTATGGTTGGTACAAAGAGATGTAGTCGATCTTTCGCAAGAAGGAGAAAAACTTTATTTAGAACATCAGTCAAGCCAATGACTCGTTCTACTGTTGAAGACAAAAGTATAGAAGACACTGAACGTCCAAAGTCTCGATGGTACAAAGAAATAAAGTCAATCTACTGCGTGAAGAAAAAACATTAGTTAGAGCGTGTCGAGCCAATGAAATCCTCGGATTTTAATTGTAAATTTAAATTGACTTCGATTCTTCAGTAAGTGACAGCGGCATCAAGGAATGCCGCCTTTCTTGATCGCATGAGGCATCTTATTGAGGTAGAGATGGGATATGTGCACTCCTCGCCCGCACTGCAGTCTGTTCCTGGCAACGAAGTGTTCGTGTTACCCTTTAATTTCGTCATTTATGATACCATTGGTGTCACCATTTGTTTTCCTTTTTTTGTGTGTCACCATTTGTGTGTCTACCGATGTCGCTGTTATTTTTTATTGGAGCCACCATGTATGTTTCCTATTGTGCATCCATTTACTCATCACCTTCATCATGTTGCAGATGCCGATGCAGCCACAGCCACCATGCGAGGACTCGGTGTGGCATAAAATTAAAGAGTTCTCATGGGAGAGAATCACTGACTTCTCCTCTCTGGAGAGAATCAAAGAGATCTTCTCAGGGGAGGGATTTCTACTTGGACTGACGTTTGTGGGAATTTTGTATTATTATTCGAAGAAAAAATTCTAAGATTGATTGTTGAAGCAGTGTTGATGGATAACTATTCTATTCGCTGAATTTTCTTACCATTTTCTGTGGAGAATCCATACAAATAGGATAAACTTACCGGTAATGCCAAGGTGCCTATTACCTTGCAGGCCTTATTAACGCTGCTAAGAATGAACAATTAGGGTGCCTGCACACCAAAAGATTTGAAGCGAGAAAGCAAGTAAGCTTGAATTGATTAACATGGATTCCTATGGGAGTGCACACACTGCAAGCACGAGCGAGAAAGACTGAAGATTGGTTGAAGCGAAAAAGCGACTCGAAGATGGTTTCACGCTTGATAGCTGATGCGGGAAGCCTCTGGCAGTGCGCGGTGAGATGTCGACGAGGGAGGTATGCTGCTGAATTCCTCCAGCATAGACTGAACTTCTTATATTCGAAGTTTATGGTGTACTGTGCTTTTGGAACTCAAAAGATCCAAAGCACAGTGACAGATTACATGTTTTAAAGCAATAGGATGAAGTAGGAATGAAACTTAACGTTACAAACTCATACTTATACCGCTGGTCTCTGTCACAGAATATTCTTCATGACATTTAGGCGCGAATTGGCTGTCTTTTGGTGTGTGATAGATCTCGCCTGACATCTTTCGCTCTCGCTTGCTTTCTCGCTTTCAGCCTTTTGGTGTTAGCATTTGTCGATGCTCTACGAATACAATTGAAGTAAAATTAATGGAGGGACGAATGCAGGATAGAGAATCTTTTGGATACTTTTTCTTACAGCTAAAACCTAATAGATCTAACGAATGCCGAAATTCAATTTTTTTTTCATATGAATGAATTCTTTCCATCTTTTCATTTGTAGTTTTACCGTTCCTTCACTACTGAGGAAGGACACTCTAGCTATGACAGGGACGGAATAATTTTGTTACAAAATCTTCCCTTTTTGCTACGCATTTGTTGTAAATCTAGCATTAGTGTAAGTTAGCTGAAAGCATTTATATCGGAAAAATTTCACTGTTCCCTTTACCAACTTTTACTGGTATCTAATTGAACTTTTAATAACTGTGATAAAGAGAACATCAAAAGCAGACAAGGATATTGATTGTATGGTACCTTCATTAATTTGTCTGTACCTAGCTGACCCGCACCTTCCCGAGGTGACACCGTTAGTATAGCCAGCTGCGTTAGTGTACAATTTACATTGTAACTGCTTGTATTGATTAAAATTTTCCATTTATCTAGTTCTTCTGTCTAGAACCAACGCGGGCGGTGCCCTCTAACATCAGGGTCTTTTGTCTTTTTTTTTTGTACTAGTGTTAAGAATTTGTAAAAAGTATATAGGGAGTTTTCCCTAAATTTCCTGTGCGGGCCCTTGCCCAGCAAGGACCCCTCTCTTTCCTGCCCTCGGCTCGGCGCTGAGGCAAGGGAACAAATAAAAAATGGACATCATGGAAGTTGCAGAGGAGGGGCCTCCGTCCCCGAAGGTACCGACCGTCGGAGGAGCCCATCAGAAAAGGAAACACCGATATATATTCCCTTCGACGTAACAGAGGACAGGTACTTTCCCAAGTACTTCTCAATAACTTTTGCTCCAGAGGAAAATAAAACAGTCAATCCCTTCAGTATTATGGAGGAAATCATTAAAGTCACGGGAGAGAAGGTGAAACGACTCTTCAGTATGAACCGAGAGATGATGGTGGTGGAGGTGCGCAGCGAGCGACAGGCCGAGACGATCGTAGATCTCTCGTGAGTGGAAGATGTGCCATGCCAGACGACGCTGTACGACCGTTTCAATCATTCAGTTGGACTAATTTATGTCAATGACTTCAACATTACAGACGTAGAGGAGTTCAAGGTAGGACTCCAAGAAGAATACAATGTGGAAAATGTAACAAAAGCAACATTCATCAAACCACGGAACCCCGAAACGCAAGCCTTCTTAATAACCTTTCGACAACAATATGTGCCCTACAATATCTACATCCCTGGAGAGCGACATGATAGAGTGTACCCCTTCAATAATAAACCTATGATGTGCAACCACTGCCAAACGTATGGGCACACTGTTAAAAGATGCCGCAGCAGTGCAGCGATTTGCAGGAGATGCGGTGGAGTTGGTCACTCTTCTCAAGGCTGCACATCGGACCAGGAGAAATGCCACCATTGCGGAGGCTCACATGCAGCGGGGAGTGCTGCTTGTAAGAGAGAAATAGAAGAGAGGAACGTGTTGGAAATCATGCAGAGATAAAAGGTAATAATGCGAAGAGCAAAACAACTAAACGAAGGAGTGACAGAGGCCGAACGTGCGATGCCATCAACCAAATATATTACCCACTTTGATTGCAAAATAAGTGAAACACACCGCCGAAACATGTCCCTTTGGCTATTGGAAAAATGCATCACAAATCACCTTGGAAGCAAACCCAAAACCATCAGATCAACGAGCAAAACGGTATTTACTGTAGAAGTGAGCGACACAGCACAGAGGCAAAGAATGAAACATTTAAAACAGATATGTCGGTTCCCCGTCCCAGTTGAAGAAAATCTCAACATCGAAATCCACAAGGGCTTGATATACGTCTATGAATACGACATGAATAATTTTGAACAATTCAAGAAGGGTTTGCTGGAAAATGAGGAATTCAGGACGCAATTCAAGCAACCTGGATAAAACCCACCAATGTGCCAAGCCCCTACTACTGTCCTTTAGACAATCGCCTATCCCAGAATCCCCTCAGGGGGATACAACTATTGTATCTATGGGAATTAGCGCTCCCAGGGGGACTATGTGAGG
>JACJUY010001775.1:5772-59047 GCA_014220935.1 Platorchestia sp. MABIK
AAACCTAATTTTAGTTAGGAAAGAATTTATTTCGGCTAGACTCTGAACACTGGGACAGCTAAGCAACTCATCAAGAGCTAATGAGATCTACTTATCTGCATTTAAAAATTCCTGTCTGAGTAATGTCCAGGCAGACTGAAAACTAGTTTCTTCGTTAGGAAGTCCCTCTACTAAACTGAGAGCTTTCCCTCGAAGTTGATTTTTGAGAAAAATGAATTTTTGCCTTTCATTCATGCTAGGATAAGCTTGAAGGGCATTAGTAAAGGACTCTTGAAAATGAAGAAAATTAAAGGGGCATCCCTCATTGTCACTGAATTTTTTCAGAGTTAACTGAGGAGCCCTAAAGATATTCAAAGGAACCTCAGAAGGAGAAACCTTAGTCAAGGAAGGTACACCGGTATCAATAGAGTTTGACACCTGTGACTTAGAAATTTGATTTTTAAGGAAAACTATTAGTTCTATCACCTGAACTTCATACACCGCCCTCCTCTCTAGTTCCTCCTCCAAAACCTCATCAACATCAATAGGACTGGCAGAGGACAATCGTCTAAAGGACTGCAACAGCCCACTCAATTGAGGAACGGCTTCAACCAGAAAGGCGGTCTCACAGTCAGGAGATTGAATTTTCTTTTTAATAGCGGTAATACTACACTTTAGGCCCCGCAATTTATTGCTTAAGGCTAAGGCAGTACAATTTTCTGTTTCCATCATAATCAAATCGAATTTCAAGGCTTATGGGAAAAAAGGAAAGTTAAAGAAATAGAATTTACACCCTATTGTGGGCTAGTTACATCCCATTAAAAAGTACAAAAAATATCAATAAATATAATTATACACAAACAATTATTTCCCCACCAGTTACATTTTAATTTTACGACATTTCTATTTTAAACACATACACATTACCATAAAGGTTTATTTTAAAAGAGTGAACCTAAAAAGGTAAGACGAGATTAACAAAGCCAGAACCTGTAAAATTGTACGGTTCTAAAGCAACAAAAAAGAATCCCGACCTACAACGCAACACCGGTTACTCTACTTAAATCTAATGAGACTAAACCCTGGCCCTCGCTTACTGCGGACGGTCAGCGGCTTCAAATAGAAAAAAAATTCACGAAGTTATCACAAAGTTTTTATAGAAAGAAAAGGAAAAAATTTAAGGTGAGAATAAAGAATTGATAGTTTGCAGGATTTTACCTGTCGAATTCTAGCCAAGCTCTACTAGCACTAGCTGACTCTGCGGTCTAGCCGGCTGAGTTGCCTTGAAGGCAAAACTGCTCAAAGGCAGCAAGGCTTACTTTAATAATTCATAAAAAACTTTTCGAATAAAAATTTCTCAGATAAATTTTTCATTCGAATACATAAAAAAACTTTTCGAATAAAAATATGCGTGCAAACCACCCGGCACAGTGGTAATTAACCCCGAAAATTAACGGGTACTACGGCACACACATTTGCTTGGCACCTAAGAGGGCCGGTAACGTTAGAATAGAACAAATTCAAGACACAAGCGGAACTATCAAGCTAAGGGCTCACCTTTGTACTTCGAAAAGTTTGCTCAGAAGAACCCTCCTCAATGTAGCCGGCTGACGAGGAACTATCGTCCCCAGCAGCGAGGGCAGAAAAAAGCCGAAGAGCAGCGGCGCACATGAAACGGTGCGCACTTGCCCACGGCTGAGTCTAGTCTGTTCGGTCGGCCTTCGGCTGACCCGCTCGTCCGCTTCCCCGAAACCCTTCCTGAGGCTTGGGACTCGTTGCAAGAAGAGACGAACGAACATTTTTAGTTTGTATGTACGTTTCTCGCCGAAGATGTGGGAAACCCTTGCCATTGCTCCGCTCAGTCTCAAATTACTTTATTTACGTTATTGCTGATTTAGGCAGATCAAGTGATCTCAGCCCAAGAACTTTATTATAGAAGGCTCTTAATTCTGCCTTATGAAGTCCGTTATGGACTTCAGTGTGAGAGCAACGGCTAGAATTTCGACACATATTTAAAAACAGAATCGAGGTTTTTTACTTCTAAATAAAATTAGAGCCAAGCAACATCGGATGACTTCATTTGGCCCACCCTGCACAACCCGTTACTAGGAAAGCATGCACTCTTAACCCTTAGGTTACATCGAACACAAATACGTTAGTTAGAAATCAGAAAAAATAGAAATAGGCCATTAGCAAATGTAGCCAATTATTTTGCTAGTTCAACATTTCAGAGATAATTAAAATAAGTGTTTCAAAGCACGAGCGTATCTCACGATGAGTTAAAAAGGAAATAAACCTTATTTATTCCGATGTTTAATGCAGAATGTAATCAACAAAAAGATTTTTGACAAAAAAGTTCAACGCAATGCAATTTCAATAATGCTAAGAGCTTAGTGAATGCTAGCTGTTCACTATAAAAACTAGAACACTGGTTACTGAGTACTGAGCAAAAACACATGACGCGAGCGCTTTAGTTGACAAGGCACGGTTTTCCAAAGTTTCGACATGTTCATAATTTTTATGGTATTATTGGGACGAGTTCTTAAGTGCTGTTTTCGTACTTTAATTTTTTTGCTTGGCAGTTGCCCTATGTTTTGACAATTTAAGTGCGGAAGAACAGTGCGTGTGTCATCCTCAGAGTTGGTCTAAATCGCGCTACGTGTTACTATTGTTCTATAAAATAAAATTTAATCATGATCATGTGATTTATTACATTTTTATAGAATTTAAATCAATACTGGTGTACATTCAGAAAATTTAAACGATTTACTGTATTAGTTATATGTACGCTTTTTTTGCTCCCGAACTAACTTTTACGACAAAATTTAATTAATGCTAAACTACAAGTAAGACGTCAGATCTTGATACTAAATTTAGTTACAGATAATTTAGCAAATTCAATAATTTAATAAGTAACAATTTATGCAACCCAGTTCTATTGGTGACTTGTCTTTGAATTTTTGGACTGTAGTCTACATGTCTCTGAATGCAACCTGATGAACGCAACATTTGAGCCAAGCCACAATAACCTCGCAAATTTTCTGAGGGCCAGACCAGATCACCACCAACCCTTAACCAGCCAACTTCAACTATCAACAGAATTATTCTTTGTACAACTAAAGCCTACGCAGCTTTTGTCCGGACGTCCTGCGGAACCTCCCCTGCAACCAACTCAGGGACGCTGGTGGTGTCCGTCCGTTCCTCTTCACTTTATACCGATGATCGTGCGAACGTGAAATGAGAGGCTGAGGCGCCTTCCCTGCTGCTGCATGCACCGCTCACCCGTCCACACGCCTGACTTCGCTTCACGGCATGTCCTGAGGCTCATTGGTACTTTGGAGGAAGTTCGTGGACTATTTTTCATGACTAATGACTTACCATTCCGTGACCTGGATGTTTAGGACGACGTTTTCCCCATGCATCCTAAAACTATAACTTATAACTAAACCTATAACTTATAACTAAACCTATAACTTTGTGGAAAAAACTAATTGAGGGGAGTAATTCAAGGAAATCCAATTAATGGAAAGATTACCCGTTTATTCTCGGGAGAAATGCCGGAACGACATTTGAAACTCAATGCACAAAACGTTAAAGTTAAAGGCAACAAAATCAATAACTCTTGAGAGTCGGACTTCTGGTGGACAAGCGGGCGTTCGACTTGCGGTGTGTGACGATGCCGTCAGAGGGAGGGCTGCACCCGTACTCTCCAAAGTACCCGTGAGCCTCAGGACATGCCGCAAAGCCAAGTCAGGCGAGTGAATGGGTGAGCGGTGCATGCAGCAGCAGGGAAGGCGCCTCAGCCTCTCATCTCACTTGCTCACGATCATCGGTAGAAGTTGAGCGCAGCGGACGGAAACCACCAGCGCCCCTGAGTTGGTTGCAGGTGAAGTTCCGCAGGACATCCGGACGAAGGCTGCGAAGGCTTTAGTTGTTCAAAAAATAATACTGAAGATAATAAAGTTGGCTGGTTAGAGGTTGGAGGCGATCTGTCTGGCCGTCCAGAAAATTAGCGAGGTAAGTGCGGCTTGGCTCAAATGGTGCGTTCATTAGGTTGTATTCAGACATGTAGACTACAGTTCAAAAGCCATAGGCGAGCCACCGATAGAGCTGGGTTGTATAAATTGTTAATTATTAATATACTGAATTTGCTAAATTATCTGTAACTAAATTTTATATCAAGTCCTGACGTCTTACTTTTAATTTATTTTTAATTAAATTTAGTCTTAAAAGTAAGTTCAAGAGCGAAGAAAGCTTACTTATAACTAATATAGGAAATCCTGTAAATTTTCTGCACAAACTTATAACTAAAACTATAACTTACTCCACAGAGCCCTTCTTCTGACGGCATCGTCGCACTGCTAGTCCGGTCTACCCAAGTCTCGCTCTGAAGATTTATTTTTGCCCTTAACTCTAATGTTTTGTGCATTACGCTTGAAATGTCCTTTTGACATTTCTCCCGAGAATAAACGGGTAATCTTTCCATTAATTTGATATCCATAAATATTTTATTCTCAATTTATTTTCCTTTAAATTATATATTATAATATCAAAAATTCATCACAATGCATGAAATTAAAAGAAAGGCACAATTGTAGTTGATTGAGTTCGGTTGTTAAACGTTCTAGTTGTTATGGGGAGTTGTAGGCGTTTTTTAAATCATTGTGTAGTATGCTTTGGAGTGCATTTAGGTGAACGTCAATTTACGGGTTTCCGGAAAATTGCAACTAATATTGCCGTACGCGAGTTAATATTACTTAAATAACCTTCCCTTAATTGTATCTTTAGGATGAGATCATTGCGCCGTTGCCCCAATTTTATTTAAGGTATTAAAAAGATTAAATTTGAGGTTTTTTGGTACCGGCTCTTACAAAATCAACATATTTTGTTAGCCTTTGGCGACAACAACTAATTTTTAAGAATCATTCGTACCAGGATGATTTTGGCCCTAAATTGAAAAAAATTACTGTAAAGGAACTTCCGTGAGCGTGTTACTAGGCGAGCACTTAGTAATAAGTGTGCGCGAAAAAAAAAACAGTAAACAAATTTCGACATTTCGACTCAGTTTTAGGCGCACAATAATTTACTTCCATCCATCATTCACAATGGTATCAACGGTCCTCGGAGAGGCCTTAGCACATGTGCGAATGAAAGGAGAGACTTGTCCAAGAAGTTTTTCATTAGCATTTGCGCTATTTATAAGCTTTCTAACACCAAGAATCACGACCAAGATGAACATGTTTTCATGTTTTTCTTTCAATCTTTTGTCTAACCAATGACATAGATATAATAAAATTCACACATGTTTGCCAACTACGGATTTTCATGTTTAGACATTTAAACAATTTAAATAATTTATTTACCACATTTGATACAAAGGTAGAATGTTTCTTAAGTCTAGTAAAATGGTCAAATTTGAGTATAGCTACCTGTGGGCCCGAATAAGTTCAGCGACTTCTGGGGCATCCTACCATCAACGCTATTCTAAGTCGTACAATAATGTTTAACCTAATTCACTTAACCTAGTTTCGCATTTGACTGATCAATGAGATAATTAACTCGATATTATATGCTTCATTTTACAAAATAGATCATATGGACTAGATTTAACAGTATACTCGATGAACGATTTAAGAGCAGACTGAAGTACGGCGATTTTACCCATGGCAAATAACATTATTAGGACCAGTCATGTAGGAGATAAAATTAGACTTGGTGATCTTCCACGACTAGTATTGTGATAGGAAGTGTGACTCAAGATTTCTTTTGAATACCTTGTATGAATTATTTTCACGGATCTCTGCAGGTATAAAGTTCCAAGTTTTAGTTTTAACGAAGAGGATACTGTGTTGCGACAGGGCCTTCGAGTAATAAGGAAGCATAAATCTACATTTATTTCGGGTGAAATAGTCGTGATGACCAGTTTGCGCAGTTAATAATTGTTTCAGGCTATTGTCGCCGTCAATTGTTAATGTTTTGTAAATGAAATTACAAGTGGAAATTTTGTACAGATCCGAAAGTTTAGGTATTCGTAAATTTTTGAATGAATCATTTGTGTGAGCATAATATTCTAGATTCTTTACTGCTCTGATGGCTCTTTTTTGCAGAGTAAAAATCACATTGGTTTTATTTTTATCAGTTCCGTGCCATGCTTCTATTCCATATTGCAAGTATGGTGAAATGAGCGTTCGGTAGAGCATTTGTAATGCTGTTTCAGGCAGGAAATTTTTAACTTTATTTATGATTCCGATGGATTTTGATAATTTAGAACTAATATGAGCGATGTGCTCTTTGAAGGTCAGATGTTTATCAATGATGATGCCCAGAAACATACATGAGTTGGTTTCTACGATTTCACCATCGCCAATTTTAATGCGCGGGAGAAATATATTTTTCTTATATGAGAATGTAAAATATTTTGTTTTATCGACATTAAGGCTTATTTTATTGGCTTTCAGCCACCGGGAAACCTTATGGAGTTCATTATTTATACTCTCCGCAATCATAGCGGGATTTGGGTTCGGAAGGACCGCATAAAGCGTACTGTCATCGGCAAAAAGTGTGAATTTAAAAAATGATGTAGATTTAATAATATCATTGATAAAAATCAGAAATAGGAGAGGCCCAAGGACAGATCCTTGTGGAACTCCAAGGCTAATTGTGTTGTATGGAACTGTATGGAACTCTATGTCTAATTGTATGCATTGTAAAAACAAACGAAATTCGTTTAATAAAACAAGTTAATTGGAAGTAAACTGTTTTTGGTTTTCTTTCTCTCTTCCACTGCTTAAAAAGAGATTTATCTCAACGCCTGTGAGTTTCATATGTTTCTGTGTCTCAAATATAAACTAATAAATGAAAATGAGCGTAATTTGGGGCTTGGGATTCTCATACAGCGTCTCATGAGCAAAAATTTTAATTTATTTTAGTGCATATGTTTGTCTGTCTGTACGTGCATCCTTGGCAATGCAGACTGTAAATTATGTATACGTTAGAAAATTATTGATGACGGTTTTATTCAAGTAATTATGTATCAAAATTAGTCATGCGGCGAGCATATTTGTTCCTCTTACAGCATGTGACTCTTAAGATCAAATCACTGAGCAATTTACCTTGCGTTTTATATGCATCATCATTTATTTTCACTCACTACTTGTATGTTATTGTGAAGGCTCAGGAATAATGAATTTTTTTAGAATTTGAGAGTGTTTCATGCTGGGGAAGTTTATTCCACAAATGAGCTGCAGAAACGGAGAGCTTTTTGTCCCAGGTCTGATGAACGGTGACCAAGATATCGTTCCTCAGATTTAATTTTTATTTGGAAAATTAGGTGGGAGAAATTTTACAAAATCTGCATCAGAGTGCGTTCACACTACAAGCGGAGCCGAGCAGGTGTTCACAAGTAAGCAGAGCAGAGTGGCCTCTACAAGAATCAGTCGCTATGGAGGAATTTCGTGTGTGCACTCCCATGGCTCGCCAGCAAAAAAAACAGAAACGGAAAAACTGGGTCTATCCCACCAAAGCGAGGAGAGATATCTGTGGAGAATACTACTATCTCTTCGAAGCACTGAGGAGAGATGAATCTCAATTCTTCGAGTATTTACTTATGAAACCAGCAAATTTTATTGTACTACAATCCCTTATAAAAGGAAAAAATTTCCAACGAGACAAGATAAATTTATCATTCAGAAATAATTCACAAGTTTTCATTGAGGATACATGTAAAGCAAAGTAGTTTAAACAAAGTTAAAAGTCTTTGCATAAAGGTTATATCTGTTATAGGACTTCAGGATTTCGTAGGCCAGTTGGAATGGAAGAGCCTCTTGTGGTGACTTTAAAAAACAAATATCGGCATCTTAGGATGCTTTATTTCCAATCAAGCCTGATACATATGATCTTGAGCATTGGTTTTTCAAATGTCTTATAACTAACACATGTAAGACACCATGACGGTTCCCCTGTAAAGCCGGTACCCATTTCCGACACCTGGGTTGATTGGTGTATTATGCTTGAGTTTTCCCTTATACCCAACGCCGCGCCAGCGCCGGGATACGAACCCTCGTCTCCAATATGCAAGGCCGCTCCCTTTACCACTGTGCCAGTGCGAGCAAAGGTAAGTGCAAGTGAAATAATTACCTTCAGAAATTCAGGGTTGTGCCAGAGAAAACTAAGTGAAAAATACTGAAAAATACTGACTTTTCCTGACCCAATAATAATCAAAATACTGACATGTTTTCCGCTAGTATTGGAGAATAATCACCAAAGCTCACAATATTTTGCAGCTTATTTTATATCAGTCACTCATTGAGGTCTCCTCCTCACCACACGGCCTCATTTTCCTCCCTTTTTACAGAAAAATGAAAACTTTATTTAAAAATCGTACGTAATTGTCCCATAGACAAGATCGTAAAATAAAATGCAAAAAATAACAAGAAAAATAAAACTACCTGACAAGGAGAATAAAAGCAGATTCCTTAAATGAAAGCAGTAATAAAATAACAAATCAGAGAATGCAGAAGAAAAAATAATGCCTAATGAATCCAAATGGGCAAAATTGAAATAAAATGTTTTATGTTACATTATTAGTTATAGTTGTTCTATGATTGGTTGTACACATTAGTTATATATTATATTTTTTTCAATCAAACGACAATTCTACCTCTTTAGGATATGACGATCCAAAGGCGGAGCTGCGGAGAAACGCTCGCAGCGAGCGTCAAAAAATCCCAACGAATCTCCCGAGCGCCTCTCCGCTCACCGCTGCTCTGCTCCGCTTGCAGTGTGAACAACCAAGCGTTTCTGCGGATAAATATATACAAACATTATTGCCGCTCTGCTCCTCTCGCTCCGCTTGCAGTGTGAACGCACTCTTTCTCAGAAAGAGGTAGAGAGACGAGAACAGTTGTCAGACTTTATAAATGTAGAAGTTTATTTGGTATTAGGGTCCAGCAAAGTTTTCTTAAGAAAAGGTTTCAAAGTGCTATTTGAAACAAACATATGACCAGCACTTTTACAGTAATGCTGTCATCAGTTTGGGAAATATTTTTTCAGAATTATTATTAAAAATTTGCCTCAGTATAAATATTTAAGGCCTGTTTAGGCATCACTACAAATGCTACACTACAAATGCTTACAGCATCCATTGACATTATAAAGATCGTGCGTCAATTTAAATGGAGACAGCCCGTCACGACTTTATCAACCTGTTACCATCTTTTTATTTTGCTTTCAAAATTTGAAAGCCATCTCAAACATTGAGTACACTAACTATGGGAATGCTTTCCTATCATTTTTCCTCTTAATCTCTTATTCAAACTCTGATATAGCTGTTATGACACTCATTATGATATGTTTATCAATTAAGGATAACTAGGTTGAAACCTCTTTTAAAAACAATGTCGTATACGAGTGTTATTTATATTTATCTTTATTGGAACGAAGCTGTTTTTTCTTTCTTCCATAATAAAATTCACGAGTTGCAGAATTCGGTAGCGAGATTACAACTGACGGTAAAATTACTGACAAGTAACTGATACTTAATAACAAATGATTAGTAAGAACTCATTTTTTCAAAATTTGGTTTTATTTAACTTTGTAGATGTATGGCAGAACTTGTTCAATCACAAAAAACTATTATTATAAAATAGTTTAAAATACCTCAATATTTCTCTTCCTTTCTTGAATTCATGGCTGGTTAGTGAAATCTAAACAAATAATGATGCAAATCGAATTTCATCCTATTTTTTCGCTCTTTTCCGAAATATTTTTTCGAAAAAGCTTAGGCAATTTCCCTTGCAGCAAAAACTGGGTACGTTTCAAATGCCAAATTGAGCCTTCACCTAATTCTTTTAGTGCTTTGCTGCGAGGCCTTACTGTTGTTTTAGGGGGAATGATTTACGAGCTTCAACTAATTTTAACGTCTCTACTGACTCGTAGCTCATTTTAGGGAATAAATTTTAGCAAATTTGGTTGAGACTACCGTTAGATACGCAGTTACATCTCTGCTACCGTTTATTTTTCTTCCGTCAGAGAAAAAAGTTACGATCGTACACACTGGACGTACCTCGATCACGTTGTTTCACTGATGATTAGTTTATTTTCAATGTTTGTTTCTTGTTAGCAATCTACCTGAAAACAACTGAGCTGTCCCAATTTAGTTAACAGAGAACATCCGGGTCTGTAGGTATGGGAGACAATGGAAGAATATTATCAGCAGTGAATTGTTTGGCCTTTCATGCGGGTCAGTGCATTATTTGTCAGCTGGTGCGAGCGATGTCCATGCTGCTCGCACATCGTACACCATCATACAACTCAACTGATGCTCGACAAATTTGTGCATGACTTGTCGACACAGTGTGAACCTTGCTACGTGTGCGACAAACTGCGGAAAGATCGATGTAAAATTTTGGTAACTCTAATCGTCTTGCTGTGGGGTAAAAGTTTGTCGGGAAAAGGATCCGAAGGGTAAATTTTACATTGATTTTTCACGAATATTAACTTCAACTCGGTAATGCAGTTCCGAAATGACATCAAAGACTCATTTGTCGAAAAATGAAAATTCAGACAAGGCTGCGTAATATTCATAGGGAAATACTTGGAATTTACCTTTCTGTGGAAATTGCATTTAAACCATAACAGCACTACCAACTGTTGATAGTGAACTATGCCTGGTAACAACCCGAAGGAGTTGTTCCAGTAAATATCACGCCTCGACTATCGTCAGCAGGGTGACCTAAAGGCTCCACTGAGACAATATATGCAAAATCAACACGACAAATAGCAATGGTGTGTTACAATTTCGTTCAAATTTAATTAAGCTGCTGTAACAACAAGTCCGCAATGACATAGGATAGAATGAATACCATGCAGCTCAACGTTTAGTTAAAAATAGCGTCCGATTCTTGTAAAATACCTTCAAAATTGTATGCAATGTAATAATGGCATCACTTCATTCTATGCTGTACTGCAAGTCACTTCATTTGAGACAGAAAGTTAAATAGTAAAACAATTCTCGATTCTCTGAGCACTAGTCAGTGATGCTAGAAATTTAAATATTCGAGCGAACTTCAATTTTCAAACGATTTTAAATTGGATTTTGAATGTGCAGTAAATAGTCTAGTCCTAGTCTAGGAAATGTTCAAATTTATGTTTATTTTTATGACTTGCTTTTTTCTTCGAAATTAATTATTGGATAGGAAACAAGTGAGCTTATATGTGAGTCACAATTTGAGATAATTCTAGTGTGGTGTTGTTTTTACTCTGCATGTTCTGTTAGCCCTTTTTGATAGGCTAATCGGAGGACGAGATGAAAAGGAAAGAACTGAAAGAAAGAAAACCGTTTATTTCCATAAAAGATGATGCAAAATCCATCATTGGTTTTCAAAATGTCTTACCATATATAAATCCATAATTCGTTAACATAGATGTGTATCGTAATACCCATGTCAAATGTCAAGCAAACGATTGAGAGAAACAAAAAAAGTGCATTCCCTTTGTTAAGTTTTTCTAGGTGTGATGATTGTTGTAAATACAAGTAATAAAAATAATATAATGTCAGTGACGCACTTATGAAAAACGCTCTTGTTTCTGCTCACCTACATTGACTCAAGCACGTAGAATTTTGCGATGTCAGGGAAGAATATGAAATGCAAAAAGGTAGTTGTAAATAATTATTGCATTTAGTGCTTAGCGATCCACATTCGGAACTATCTTTTTGAGTTTACGTATTAATTAGTAAACCAAATAACTAGCTGGGAGAAAATATTACGTCCTATTAGAAATTACAATATTTCCTTCATTAATAATGTTGGGTCAAACGAGTCGACCGTAGTCAGAAACATGAAAAAAATTGTGGCATTATGCTAGCCAAAACAGTTCACGATACAATTGGAGCAATTAGTGAAACTGCCTACCTAAAATAATGTTCTCCTAAAATACTGTTGAAGGTCAGAAACGAGAAATTGGCCCATGAGGCCCACAAAAATATTCTTTTACAAGAATAAGAAAAGATTAAGTCTGATTTAGTTGATACATAAGATGCATTGCTTTTTAAAATGACAACATGAAAATCCTTAGTTGGCAAACGTACATGGGTGTCATAACAGCTCATGTTAATGTTTGTACGCAAGATTAAGAGAAAAACATAAAAATGTACTCCAATGGTCAAGTTATTCCGAGTTTGAAAATGTTTGTAAATGAATTTAATAAGAGATTTGTAAATACAGGGACACATTGGAATAAAACGCCATTGACAATGTCTTCGTACGCTGACATTTGAGTTTTAAACAATGAAATGTACAATTGAAAAATAAGTTTTCAGCTTTTGAAGTTAAAAACGCAATATCCATGACTCTATGCAGTAATGTCACTCGATTCGATGTCTACAAATTAGTAATGACGACAGTGCAGATAGTTTGTTCCGAGATTTCGTCTAGCAAGTTGCAAGTTGCAACAACAACAACTCACGCTCAGTCGTGATTTGTCTGTGGTGGTGAGTGGTGTCGCGCCTCTCCTACCAGTATGTCTGATCGAAATGTGGAAGTCGCAGAGGAGGTATGGTCCCATGTAGTGAAAGATTGTTCTCTTAAGTAAAATTACTTTGAAGGATTTTCAATGCCAATGTTAGCAATGTATTGTATAGTTACATGGAATTCTACTTCTGGGTACTTGAAACAGTTTCGTTGGGAATCGTGTTGCAACAGCAAGCGTCGATATTTACGTTTCCCCTTCCATCGCGTTATCATTCTACTCTACTTTGTTATGGAGGCTTACAAGCCCTCCTAGACGTAACAATTACTTTTAATTATGTCATTGAGTTGTGGGCTCTTCAGAATGAAGTTGTGGCGCACGCTTTTTTTTTCCTGTTCGCCGATACTCTACTGAGCGTGAAAGTGGTTCGCCGGACTTAGAATGTGAATTTAACATAAAAAGCTGTGCATGAGGACCAGTTTAGTTCATGTGAGTTTTTGCAGCATTACTACACCTGAGGAACCTACATAGAATCATAAGGCTGCATTTAGCGAACTCAGTTTTTCAGGTCCGGCGAATGTGTTTTCACTTTCAAGACCACCATGCGCTCCGGGCTGGAACAGTTGAGCAGGTCTAACGTGCTTCGGGAGCTCCGAATTCATCTCAATGAGTGTGTATCCTAGATTCACCGATCTATTGCTTACTATTTTCGAAACTCACATACGAGTAGTTACGGAACTCTTCTGCTTTGTACGTGTCGAAGTCAACACTGCGTTTGTTTGTTCCAGATGTTCAACGTCGGGAATTGCTTAATTCATTGGATTGGGTTCGGATGTGTGCGAATAATTATTTGCTTGTGAGTTTCTCTGCGTTGTAAAATCAGAATTACTGCCGCGTTTAAAAGTCTTAATTTTGTGTATGTTGTTCACGTGGGAAGACATTAAATTTACCTCGGCGCTTTCAGTGCTATGATTGCCATGCTTTTTGTGAGGCGTACTGGCGTCAATTCTGTGCAAACTCGAGCATCGTTTGAAGTAAAACCGAGTTCGCTTTGTAGTCTTGGGACTACAATATTGCGGGTGCGGTTTGAAGTCTTGGGACTACAATATTGCGGGTACGAGTTGAAGTCTTGGGACCACAATATTGCGGGTACGAGTTGAAGTCTTGGGACCACAATATTGCGGGTACGAGTTGAAGTCTTGGGACCACAATATTGCGGGTACGAGTTGAAGTCTTGGGACCCCAATATTGCGGGTGCGGTTTGAAGTCTTGGGACCACAATATTGCGGGTGCGGTTTGAAGTCTTGGGACCACAATATTGCGGGTACGGTTTGTAGTCTTCGGACTACAGTATTCGTCAGTTTTCGCACCTTATGTTCACAGGGCATAAGATTCAGTTTTTATTTTTCATCAATTAATTTTAGGCAGCAAACCTGGATTTTTTTTATTCGGAAGCACTTAAAATGAGAGATCATCTCCGTCGACTTTCTTCTCCTGATCATGAACGGTCATTGAGCGATCACATAGAGGTCCGGAAGTTGAAATTCACGTCTGCATTAGGGTTCACCGAACAAGATTAAACACCAATAAGCAGATTTTCAGTTCACGCTGTCGTAAATGACTCTAAATTCCCCTCGCTGGAGTTGGCAACGCCCCGTACTGCAACTCACAGCGTAGCTAGATCGAGAAAAGCTTACGCGCTCTCACTTCCGCTACGGCGGCGTGAATTGTTTGAATAACTCCTCCCGCAGCAGAAAGGCGATGACGTTTGTTTAGGATGAAGCGGTGTAACGACTTCTGTTAATGAAATGTCATGCCGGGGCCCGTGACATGTGAAAGTAACGCCGACATGCCTGTTATTGTTGCCTCAGCGTTCTCGGCTGCTCGTTATTGCTTAATAACTATCCACGAGTCGCATGTCTCCGTGTGGGCGTAGCTGAGGTTTGGTCTGCTACCGTATGGGTTTTCATTATCGAATGTTCGTTTGTCATTTTAAGCCTTCTGGTCGTGGGTTAAACTGAAGTTCAATATTCAATTCAAAATTAAAGTCGAGTATAGGAAGCAACTTTGATAATAGCAAACATTAACTGAATCGTGCCTTCATTTGGCTTCCACTAAGTATTTTTCAAAATTGAGTTAGTGACTGCAGGTCGGTCAGAATTTTGAAAATCCCCTCAGTGACCACCGTTGGGTCTCTTCGCAGGAAACGCGTTAATCGTCCACTGCACAAAGGTGTCACTTATGCCACTGCTACAGTTTTGTCGATCCTTGTTGAATTTTTTGAGCTGTCCGATGTCAGCATATTTCAGTGGCGTTTGCTTTTTTTAATTATCATTTTTACTGTCACTTGATTTATTAATTTGGTGTTTAAATTTTGAAAATGACGTGGCAGTGAGTTTTTACGTAGCACGAATTTGCGTTCTCTTTCGCAACCTTCATATCTATTAACATGGCAGGTGTTTGCCGTTGCGTGTTTCATTCATGAAGAGTGATTTGGAGAATGCTTTACACTGAGGTCATTATCCCCTCAGGGGGATACAACTATTGTATCTATGGGAATCGGCGCTCCCGGGGGAAAACTGTGAGGGCCCGAGCTGAGAGTTAGGTAGGCCTTCTTTTTAAATATATTTTTTTTAAGTTAAGGACCACCTTTTTCGATTTACTGCTGTCCTGTTTTTCAGCGCCTACTACTTTATTCTTTTACTTGTATCTTGTTTCAAAAACTTCTTTCTTAATTTATTGTTTCTATGCCCTTTCTGCATAGATTCCGTGTTCCCTTAATTCCAAACTAAATGGTGCCTTCCTTTTTCCTCTCTTTGGATCGCATTTATTGTGGATAGGGAGGCTTAAACTAACTAATAATCTAATCTAGTGCTGCAACGGCTGCTGTAGTGCTGCAACGGCTGCTGTAGTGCTGCAACGGCTGCTGTATGGTGCTGCAACGGCTGCTGTATGGTGCTGCAACGGCTGCTGTATGGTGATGCAACGGCTGCTGTTATTGCTGCAACGGCTGCTGTTATTGCTGCAACGGCTGCTGTTATTGCTGCTGCAGCTGCTGCAGCAGCAGCAACATCATCTTCGCCATTGTGTTTGCTAAAGTAGCTGTTGTGTCCGCGGTGTTTCAGGGAATTGAAGTAAATGTTGATCGTGTGAAAGAGAAACACGAGCTCAAATTGTGCGTGTTTTGCTTTAATGTTCAGCCATTTAATTGGAAATGACTTGTTGAAGAAATGCCTCGTTGCTGTGGCGGCGCTTGACACGCGCGCTTTCGAACTTGGACATGAGCGCAGTGAGAAGCGAATGATTTCGGTGGAACTCTTTCCTGGCGGCTGTGTGGGAGTCTTGTGTCCGCCGCCCGCCTGCCATGTGCTCAGCTCGGATAATTAGAGTGGGCGCCCGTCCTTATCTTTGAGGGGCATTTCTCCTGCCCTCCACGTGAGGCAGGGGGTGGAGTTGCCTACCTGAACCCTCGGTAGGCCCGTCCTCGTCAGCTTTATGATCGGCTATTTCGGGCGAGGCTTTATCAGGCGTGCGCCTGTTCTCAGCTGCGAGCCCCACTCTTGCTTTTGGCAGACTCGTGTCGGGCGAATCTTGTTTCTGTATTCTGAACAGTCGTTTCTGCGCTCGACTCTGAGATTTTGTGCTGTTACATCGTAGTTTTTTCCTCGCCTTGTAGATATATATCTTTCTACGATATTCGTATGATATTCATGACCATTAAAGCGAAAGTGTAAAATGAAAACTGCCCAGAGAAATATAACTAATGTATCTATGAAAACTAGCCTTCCTAGACGGAAGGCCCCCCTAGGAAGGCCTTCGTTTTGTTGTAGTATAATACGTTTTCGTTCTGTTACGGACTATTTTTTCGGTTCACTGCTGTCCTGTTTTTCAGCACTTACTATTTTCATCATCTTTAACCTTGTTTCTTAAACTTCATACTTCAATCACTATTTCTATGATCAGGGGATCTTTATGGGAACACACTCGTTACTCCATACTATATAGTGCCTTCCTGTCTTTGGAACACCGTTGTTGTGGTTAAGAAAGCTTGAACTAACTTGTCTAATCTTATAAAAAAGATTCCTATACTCTGCTTGAAACCTCGTGCTATATCATCCAAGTTTTTATCACCTTGTAGCCATACATCTCTGCCCAAAACTCGTATTACATTCGAAATCTTTGAAGTGAGAGTTTAGAATGTATTTAACACGCTGCTTGCGGTACGGCCCATCGATGAGTTTTACTTAAGTTCTTCTTGCTGCGAAACAAGCCGTCGACGGGTCGTTTGAAAGATATTAACATTCTTTTTAAAATTAATGGCATATAATGGGCCTATTTAATATTAAATTACTACTTTTGACTTTAAATTGGAGTTGAATATTGAACTTCAGTTTAACCCATCGCAGTGAACGTGTAGAAGTACCACCGCCGTGCTACGATCGACGGTGCACAAGTCTCATGTGCAGGTTAGCTCACTTCGAGATGCATGGATTTTCTCTTCATAATTGGACTGCGTCGTCTAATTTTAGTTTTGTCTTGCTGAGTGTGGAGATCAAGTTTAGTTTACGAGAAATACTGAGTTTTGAGGTTTGAAATTCAATCACATAACTGATTTTGGAAACAAGCTTGTTGGTGAGAAAATAACCCAGATTCGAAAGCATGTCTGGCACATCGCTCACGCGAATATAAAACGGCTTGCTGAAGCTGCGTCAGAACGAGTAGAAATTTACCTGGGTTTTCTACCGTGACGGAAGAGATCGTCATCATCACGAGCGTAGTGTAACATTAGTGTCTGTCATTCGTGCTCACTGTGCCTGTACAGTGGCGCACTTGGAACACTTCAGAGCGTGCGTGCAGGTGCTTGTTGCCGAGCTCGGGATGTTTGAGTCACTGAACTATTTTGAGAAGTCGTTGAATTGAGCGCGAATCTGTTCAACATCGTGTCCTGAGCTGAAAGTTAGGTAGGCCTTCTTTTTGTTTAAATAAAATGTTTCTTTTGTTGAAATAAATGTTTCTTCTTCAACTTTTATCTTGTTTCATAACCTTCCTTCTTGACTTGCTGTGTTTATGCGCACTGGATCCTGTACAGAAACAGCTCTGGTGGATGAATTCCAATTTCCCTCCTAACTCCACACTAAATAGGGCCTTCGTCCTTCCTCTCTTTGAACATCTTTGTTGTGGCAAGGGAGACTGAAACTAATTTATAATCAATCAATGTTCAACAACGTATTTTGTTGAGGTGTCATGTACGTGTCACTAATTTCCCGCCCGAGTATTAGAAATACACAGTTTTTTGCGAGTTAAAAAAGGTTAGTGAATAATTGTAAAAGGAACCCTTAATTTTCCAAACTTCAAATTGCTATCAACGCACAACACAAGCATTGTTCAATTACAACCGTAAGACTTGTTTCCCAAGTCCTTTAGAAAATTAAGGGCCAATACGAACCTTGCTACATGTATGTCTGGAGCAGTGGTTCTTGACATTTTTTCTGCAGTTCGCCACTTTTTAGTGAGCCAACTCTCCATTCCCCACCACGGCATCTTCCTTTTACTCATCTGTGACATTCCTAACCCAGCAGTGTTGTCACTCTTACCCAAAAATTAAATACAATACCTCATTATGGTTGTTTTTGTTATCAAAACAGTCTGTAAATGGTTGTGATATGTAAAGCAGGTCAACATTTGAATGTAGTGTATTTAATTTTGATATACTATCGATTTTTCGTGGGTGGAAACAAATGCACGAGATTCTCCACCTGGTAACTTCGCCATTCCCCATCAGTCGGGAATTTCCCATAGGTTCAGAACCGCTGGTCTAGAGGAAGTGTTGGTATCTAGTCAAAGCTCAGTGTGTAACAGTGCCAGTAGGACTACCAGCGCCATGGCGGGGGCCATCATTAATGCAACAATTGTGTAGAACTTGGCAATGGATTGGGAGTTTTACTCTCTTCGTTCTGGAGAATTTCTTTCAAAAATTGAGTGATGAATAGTTTTTCCTTGAATTACAGTTTTTTACAAGACCTTATCCTAATGTGGTATTATGAGTTTTAATTTAAATGAAATGCAACTGGATGAACTGAAAGTTACCTGCTTCGTTCGTACGGACTTTTTTTTCCTGACTGCGGACGATTATTTGATCGGGAGACGAGTATTGAGGTGAAACGGATTTTTACCAGACGACTGTGGCAAATTCAATCGATTCAGAAATGGAACTCAGACCGTTCCAAAAATCAACGCTACTGGTATTGCAGCATCCACACTCTCATTTCAAGAGCTGTTCAAAACGATCGGCAGCATAACAGAAAGCTGAATGTTTACCTCAGACTCAGCATCTGTCGTGTTACAACACAAAGCCCAATTTCTTTCACTAACTTGTAAATTACTCTACATGTAACACTTCGACCGAAATTGGTTAAGTACAGTTCATTATTCATCTTAAATTTAAAGTCAATTGTAGAAAGCAATTTTGAAAAAAGCAAACATTAATTGCATCGTGCCTTCATTTAGTTTTAATAATTTACGAAAATTGAGTTTGTGACTACTGGTCGGTGAGCAGCATTATGAATATCCCTTCCGTGTACACCGACGGCTCACATCGTGACCAACGTGTAAATCTGCTTGTCACTTATACAATGATGGGTCTCCAGGATGTCTTCATGTTGAATGCTTTCAGTTCATCTTTCTTTTGGAATTATTTATCTAATGGGCACCTGAACTTATTTTTTGTTGTATTAGCACACAGAGTTTGCATTTAGGTTAAGCTGCAATTACTTTGTTAGGAAACCTTTTTTGTACTTGTAAAATGTGATGTATGAATCCACGTCGTTGTTCATTTCGCGAATTCCTTTTTTGTTTTAGCGTGGCTTTCTCTTGGTCTAGTTGTTGTTAACAAGGTTTCGTATTTTAGCTTGCGTATCTTTGTTTCCTTGATCCACCGAGTGTACTAATTAACGTTTAGTCGATATTTTAGCGAAAAAAAAGAAAAACATTTTATTTCCAATAAAGATAATACAAAAAGCTCATCATTGGTTTCGATTGCTAAAGGAATGCTTGCAAGTCGTGTCATGACACAAAAAGCCGTCTTCAATGCGCTAAAAACACACATGTGTAGACTGCACGCACCGATATAGAAGAGCCTCTTCCCTTGTGACGTGGAGTTGAGAGAAGGAAACGTGAGGAACTAAGTTAGCGGGCTTCCCTGCCCTCGCGCCGCCTCTGGTGCAGCCCTCACATTGCGCCGTTTGCTTCCTCCCTCGCCCGCTCCTCGCTCAGCAATT
This sequence comes from Platorchestia sp. MABIK, assembly GCA_014220935.1. Classification (NCBI taxonomy): domain Eukaryota; kingdom Metazoa; phylum Arthropoda; class Malacostraca; order Amphipoda; family Talitridae; genus Platorchestia; species Platorchestia sp. MABIK. The sequence goes on from JACJUY010001775.1 coordinate 25,497, forward strand.
TACATGCGACCTTCCCTGGCTTCCAGGGGTGGTCAGCTGCCGTTCCTCATCGCACACAGAAGAGCAAGTCCTCGCCTTCATTTCGCCTGTTTACCATAGCGAGATTCCTTTGAAGACCGCCGTTTGTACCTAAAAGATGAAATTAGTACTGTGTATTGTTGCTCAGTTTTGAATGTTGAATTAGAAGTGGACGAGAATAGTTTCCTTTGATCGTGTGAGGCAGCTGTACTGTTTTACATGCATGCTCTTATTCAATGGTTCTGTGCAGGCAGGTTGATCAAGCAACAGTACATCTGGGATAAAGTTTAAAGCTCAAATAAAATTGTAAACGTATGAATATTTTCATGAGATACCCTGAAAGTTAATAAACTTATTTAGGCCTAAATGCAGTTATATTTCAACCTGTCTTTAACAATAACTTTGAAAATGCTTTTACTAACGTATCACTTGCGGAAAATTATTTTCTATAACATTGTTCTATTTCTTTGTTTAAACCGAAGTATTTCGCTCTAGACCAGCGGCTCCGTGTTTTCAGAATGTGATTTCAAATGTACCGGTACCTGAACGTTACAGGAGTTGGCGTCGCAATGATCATACATTTCAGTGGCTTATGATGTATGGACGAATCACTCTTGGTGTAACTAGGATCACATGCAACCTCATTTGGGTATTATTTAGTAAATTTTCTGATTTTTGAGCGAATTACTCTCATTTGAGCTTATAAGTGTCTGCGTTGTTAGAGATTGAAACTTCAGTAGTGACGGTTTGTAAGGACTCGGGTTAGACTTAGGTCTACCGTGAACCAGGTGAGGTGTGTATATTGTCCCTAACTGAATGTCTGTCTCCTCAGGGGGAAACAATTATTGTATTTGTGGGAATTGGCGCTGCCATCGAAAAAATATGAGGTCCCTAGCTGAAAGTTAGAGTGACTCAACTATTGTTGAAGTAAAACAATTTTTTGTTTCGTTTTACTGTTTCTTCGGTCGGTTACTGTTATTTCAGTACCCGTTACTTTATTGTACAGCTTTTCGTTGTTTCATAAACTTTTTTCTACCTTGCTGTCATGCGCATGGTGTTTGGACACTCATTGTGCTTAGATTTCCCGTTACCTGAACTCTATACTTGAAATTGCCACCCTTCTTCCTATTTGGGAACACTAGTGGGTTAAGAGGTTTGAATTAACTTGCAATTAAATCCGATAGAGGTGTCTGAATGCACGTTTGCAGGCTCTGTAAGCTCGAGGCTGAACCAAGATAACTTGTTCTTAGACGGCGCTGCTCCCTCGTGTCTTGTGTCAAACCGCCTTCATTGCAAAGAGAAGAGTGTCATGTAACGTAGTATTATAATTCCATGTCCCATTGTTATAATTCCACGGTCAATTCTTATATCATTGCTGAAACTTTCATATTGGTGAACAGTTGGTTACGAACTGTAGAAAATGAGCTGACGACTGTGGAAAAAATAGCAGCGTAGGGTGACAGCTCGCTAAGAGCGCGGACCGACATTTCCCACGAATGTAATTTTGATTCGCGTGAGAAGACATAGGGAAGGAGCCTGTTAATGGGAAGGATCTTTGCATCTAATTTTCTGACACCGAACAAGCCGGAGTCAAGGATGACATTCGGCGTTTTTTTTTGTTTTTGAAGCGCTCATCTTAGGGTTTTTAAATTACTTAAATGTAAATTTTACTTAAGACATCTCAGATCCCTCCCCCCTCACTAACACGTTCACCGCATTTCCGCGGATGTTAACGGCTGGTTTGGTTTAGACGTTAGGTTGTACGTAGCAGAATAGAGAAATCGACTTACTGCTCGAATACATTTTTATCCTTCCTTAGAAATATGAAAGTACAATTACACAATAACATTTCAACTCGTAAGTTATTTTTTGAAAAGGTCTCGAAAAATGAAATGTCGTTTATATATACCAGTGCGTGAATGAGCAATTTACCGAGTGGTATACATGTCCCAATACGCGAAGAACGCGTTAAAAACTTGATTTTGGTCGGAAAAAAGGCCCTGTGGCACCAGGAATGACCAGGAACATGTAGCCGCTACGTTGGCTGGCGCTGCGGCACATCTGCTTGAGAAGCACGTGGTTGCGCTCTTGGCCTGCAGCTATTGCTTGGCTCCCCCTCATCTCAAGGTCACTCGGTCTCATCGCTGGCATTTGCTCTCGCTTTTATGCCCTCCTGTTTGAAGTTCACGGGGGAGTATCAGCGCGTGGAACTTGGGACGGGTCTTCCCTTAGTGTAGGTGCTGCGCTGTTTCGGTCATTTGTTCGCGCAGATTGTTTTATTCAGCGACAATAATCATTTTTCCTTCGGAGGTTTACGATTGTTGTTTACTCAACCGAGAATCGTTGTTTCTTCAATTGAAGATTGCTATTTTTAATATTGAGGACTGCTAGATGTGCAGTTCAGAAAACATTTATTCTGGTAAAGATGATTGTTTCTTCATTGGCAATCGTCATTTCTCCAGTCATTTCTTCGGTTGATGATTATAACTTTTCTTGTTGAGGATAGCGATTTGTTCAGCTGATGTATGTCGTTTGAGATTGGAAATTGCAGTTCGTTTACCCGAGGACGGTCGCTTCACCGAGCAATATCGCCACTCTCGCGGCTGTCAAGTTGCAGGTGACGATGTCTGCGACTCTCATCTGACAGCCTTGCGTGCTGCAGTTCCGTGAAAACGTCATTGATTTTACGGCGTCACTCATTTTAACAAAATAAGTCATTGAAGTTTTACTGCATCGTGGATTACTATTAAATGGGTTATCAATTTTTTTGGAGAAAAATTTGGAGAATAGCTCAATTACCTTAGCGCATTAAGTATTTCTATGAGTAGTAAATATCTTTGGAATATGTCATCAGCTCGGATACATTTTTTGTATTTTTCTGGAGAAAATTGTACATCTAGATTTTAGAAACTGATTACTGTGAAGTCGCCCATATAAACATTGACCATTAGAACATTGCCTATTTACTCTTTTATTCTTAGAACACAACCTACTCGTATTTAGCCATTGGTATCTAAAGTTGTCCATTTCAATATTTACTGATGGTTGTAGTTGCCTATTTAGATATAGATTACTACAACAACAAAGCTGGTATGATTGTCGCTGGCTTATTTTAATGAATACTGATGTGTTTGTTTTCCTTGAAGTCAAATCTTGGATTAAAATTAGTTTTACCCCAGACCATCTGTGCCAGTGTTGAATCGGCAATTTTTAGAAGTTGGCTACAATTTTGGTCTTTTTTGTTTACTTGGAATGCCAGTTCATGTCTCCACAGGGCTACAACTACTGCATCCATGGAAATTTGCACTTCCAAGGGGAAAATGTAAGGCCCAGAGCTGAGAATTAGGGAGGCATTGTTTGTTGAAATGAGATTAGGTTTTTGTTTTATTAAAAAACTTTTTTTTCGGTTTACCGTTTCATTTTCTAGCAGCTATTAATTCATAAAATTTTATCTTGTTTCTTAAACTTCCTACTTAACTTACCGCTTCGAGGCGGAGGGGATATTGCGTGGAAACACACCTTGTGTACAGATTCTTCGTTCCCTTAACTTTGTACTAAATGGGGTCTTTCTCGTCTTTAGAGCACTTTTGTTGTGGACTTGTGGTTATGGAGGCTTGAACTAACTTATCTTAAAATCTTATCTAGGTATGTGAACTAACCAAAAGTAGAAAAGTATCTTTCGCATTCTTTCAAATTTGACCTGCATGAATGTAAAAAATTAAACGTTCTACAAACTTTCGTTTAGTCTAACAAATTTTTTGTCAACATTTTCCATGGCATTCACCATTTGAATTTACGGGCCGTTTCAGTTTTGTCGATGAGCGTAAGTAATAACATAGGATCAATGACTTCTATTCAACGTTCACGGGGCAAGCAACCAATTGATGAACAACGCAAATATTTTTATTTGACTTCAAACAGTTTGAATGGAGGCCAAACATTGGGATTAAGTTGCCGGGATCAGACTACAATGCTTTATTTGGTGTTACAGTTTACTGTGATAATATTGAATGGCAACTCTTGGTGAGCCTTCTCCGCCGACGTACTCTTGACAAGTGCGGCTAAACCAAAGGCTTGAAGCATGAGTTATGGTAAATCACTGTTGAGTAGCAATTAATGAACCTTTAATGAATAGCTACCTGGCTTAGTAGAACACAAACTTTGGGTGTTTTTCTTTAAATTGGGAGATTACGCTGAGGTTGCAAATGCGACTAAGGTTCTGTTGAGACGTAAAAATGTTGCCCGCTGCCAATAACATAAAATTGCTTAAAGGACCATGAAAATGTTAAACTCTGCAGCTTTAAGAGGGCGTTGCAAATTAAAAGCGAGTTTCACAGCTGTAAATTGGATGTTCTCTCTGTACAAGACAAATGCGGACGCGCACCAGTTACAGCGTAAGGTTTGTGTGGGAATCTAATAATTAGAATAATTTATATCGGTCGAGTATCATTTGCATGCATCGTGCGTTGTGTTCGGCTGTCTAATCTAATTTATGTTAGACTGTAGGAAGTACCTCATATTTTTGTAGCCGTCAAAAGTGCGAGAAACTCTTCATGGATAGTATCACGTATTCACGTTGACAGGAGTTGTGGTTTACGGAGATTATCTGAAAACTTGCTGCTGCCGAATAATTATGTACATTTCACGTGTCAATGTTTCAATTAATTATGCCAATCTGCTTTTGGGCGGGGTTTTCAAAGCATTTACGTCATCGTAGCGATACACCAGCATGCAGCGTAGGTTAGTACGCTACTTGCTCGCCCGTACAAATCCCTGAGGCAACCAAGCAGATGTCGCAGGTTGCTCGAAAATTTGTCGCCTTGTCAATGAACCTTGTTGAGTACGCGCTCTGCTGTGCAGAGCCTCGCTGCTCATAACTAGTTGATGGAGGTTGTCGTGAGCTCAGTTTTGTCGTTCCCCCGCGTTGCTTCTATTTCGTGTGCTCTGTTGTTTGAGTGGCAGGCGTTCCAAGCAATTGACGTCCTGCAAGAGGTTCAAAACTTTTTTACTTTATTTTTCACTTTTTATTTTGTCAGGATTTTTCTGCCTGTGTTGATACTATCTTAGAAAAAGTTCGGTAGTAAACCTATGTTTTGTGATAATTAAATTTTATGTGAGTAAAAGCTTCTTTGAACTACGTGCACGAGCTTAGCAAATTGAAAAAAATCTGCGTTTAGGAAATGCTAGTCCATTAACGCATCTTTTACAATATTTCTGTGCCCTCATATAGAATGTCTACTCTGGCGTCTTCCATTGTCTGTTCCAGTTTGCCGGAAACACAGACGCATGAGCTTCATAGCCTAAAATCAGTACCGCTTGCAGAGGGAGATTGGTTTTGTAACTTGGTTTTCAAACTGCCATGTTTCTTACAGGAAAAGTTTTGAATTTGAACAGGTGTCGTACAGCCGTGATGTTTTTCCTCGTATTGATTGTCTACATCTCACATCTATTAATGCTATTTTTGATGTATTCAATTTCAAATGAAGGAAATGTTTCAAATGTATAGAGTGTGATAAATTTACGTAAATTTTTACATGAAATTTAACCACCTCATTTCCCTGGATAAAAATAGCCTGTTCAAAGTAAGAATGAAGATGAGGTTGTGCGCTGTGGTGTCTCCGCGTCCGTCGACCAAATATGGTATTGTTATTGTTTGCCGGTCGACCTGCCGAGATCGCTGTATCTGCCTGGTCTCTCCTCGGGATTTTGTAAGTTGTGCCATTCTTATGCGGCTTGATACTCATGTGAATCCATTATTTCACTAGTATTGGCAAGTTTTGTAAACTTTCTTTCCATAATTTAAGTTTTAGAATCTGGAAGATTTGAACTTTCCTTAGTCGAGTGAAAGTAAATGACTGAAAGTTGTCGAATAGAAGTTCATTCTATTTAAATCGAATTAAAAACCATTGTGTAACCCCAAAGCGTTTGATTTTATTTCTTGTGTCGGCCTTCGCTGGGGAGAAAGTTTTTATACACAATTGAATGTGATCTTATCTGGAGGAAACGTGCAATTCTTTCTGTACTTAAAAGTACGTTCAGCAAGGGCTTTCCGATAAGATCTGATTCTGACCACCTGATGAAAATGCAATTTTTAACCTTTTGAGGGATTTTGATCCCTTTTTTACAGGACCAGACAAATGGTAATCGAGGAAAACCAACATACTTTTCCACTTGCAGTGAGCAGAAGTCCGCGAACTGCACCACGGCAGGTTGCGCTGAGTTGCGTTCCTCCCCCCAGTGGTTGCGATGAAGGAGAATGAATGTCCATTAACACCTCGGGGGCTTGGCGCTCTGCGGGGACACGTACTGTTCGGGGTTATGTAAGATTCCTGACTTACACGTAGGGAGCATGCTCATTATGTCTGTCCAGGTCAATTTACCTTGGAAAACCGGCGTTCCTCGATCAGAATTCGATCTACTCATCAAAGAATGAGCAACATTTGTTGCCTAAGTCTATTGTAGGCTTCGATTTGTAGATATACCTGCATCTTCCTTTCTTAATTTCTGTTTTTTTTTATGAGGGAGACCAGCGTACCGCGTAAACGACCTCCTACACGAGCGTTTTCGACTTTTTTCTCATACCACCTTTTCGTATTATCAAAATATTTACGTTTTTGGCTGGCGCAGCGAACTGTACCGTCCTAGACATCCAATAATTTTTTTTATTACTGTGCCACCTGAGTGTAAACTTTAGAGTTTCTTTATGATCATTAATTCGACTGAGTGGACGCTGTGGTTGAACCTTGAACATGTAAACCTTGATTAAGTGAATAAATGAATAATACTGTGCCAAAGGATTAAACGTCATCGAGCTGTCTTTTTTACAAGGAACCTTCCTCAAATGTGCATACAGGTCTTAATATATCGGGTAACTTGACTTTTCCGTGAGATTTAGAAATTTCAATTTTGTTTATGTGTTTCTGTCCTTCCATTTCCCAATTTTGTACTTGGCAGAGCGCCGGCGGTCTCTTTTTTGTCGCATCGTATTGTGTCACTTTTGAGCTTTGGATTTGTTCTTGTGTCCAGTCTTTTTACTTTTGTGGTGCTTTATTGTGCCGCTATTGTGTTTTGAACTCTCATAACGAACAATCTGTGTCCAGTTGGTTTGAATCACAGGGGCTTCTGGCGATGAGCCATTTTTCATCGAGAGTTTCGTCTTTTGATCGTGACCTACAAAGCTCATCGTTTTTTGCCGAATGAGCTCCTTCGGTTGGTGTTTTTTCAATGGCTTTGAGATGAAGAGAAAGTGTTTAAGGGCTGCTGGATTGCACAAAGCAGTGCCATGATGAAGGTGAGACGTTCCTCCTCCACACATCCCCTCAGGGGGATGCAACTATTGTATCTTTGGAAATTAACGCTCCCAGGGGAAAAATGTGAGGGCCCTAGCTGAGTGTTAGGTAGGCCTTCTTTTTGTTGAAATAAAATTCTTTTTGCTATTCTAAGGATCATATTTTTTTCGGTTCACTGCTGTCTGTTTTGTCGCACCTGCTACTGTCTTCTTCGATTTTGATCTTGTTTCATGAACTTCTTTCTCAACTTACTGTTTCTATGCCTTTTCTGCATAGATTCCGCGTTCCCTCAACTCCATTCTAAATGGTGCCTTCCTTCTTCTTCTCTTTGGATCGCATTTGTTGCGGATACGGTGGCTTAAACTAACTAATAATCAAATCTATAATCCTCGTCTACACAAATTTCTTGACAGAACTTAAATGTCATTTGCACCAAAAACTTAGGATGGTTGTTGCTTGCCATAAAGGGAACGATGCCTCTACCATCGATTGTTGTCAAAGGTGCATCAGCTGCTGAATATATCGTGCGATAATCTTTATTTTATTTTCACCGGCTGCGTGCACTAGCTGCGAGCTGAAGCGAGGACAAAGCGTGCGATAATTCACTTCATTTGATATGGACGCGTGCGCTGCAAATGAGGAGTTTAACAAGAGCGCCTCTGGTCAATACTGAGCTCCCATCGACCAGTAACGCGAATGACGTCGCTTGCCCGCATCGTTAGCACGGCATGTAATCGACCCAGACTTGTTCAATTATTCTCTTCCTTCACCGACTCCATCCAGCGTCCGCGTTGCGCCTGTTTCGAGCGCCGGTGTTGCTCACATCGTTATGCAACTGGTGCTGGTGAGCACTTGTCCTGCACTGAAGGAACATCCTAGTTGAAGCTGTATAACTCGCTTTATTTCGCAACGCGCCCCTAAAGCTGCGAGTTGAATGTTTCTATGCATTTTCATAGTCCTCTAAGTTTTTTAAATCATTTTGTGGATTAGGATGCAAGATTTAATCATGCTTTCGCGTATTTCTACATTGAACTTGACCAGCAACCCATGGTATTCAGATGGATTGGTACCCAACGTTGTAGTGGAGTTGCGTCTCTGTATACGGTGCAGAGGCAGCATCCCCGCGCATGCGTCATGCCGGCCCGCGCCGAAATGCTCGCTCGCGTTTGCCGCTGCGTGGCGGTCGTCGCCGGTGGAATGGACCGGAAGATATGGGTTTGTGTGTGTTCGAGTCGTGACTGAGCGAGTGTTCTCGTTTTCCTGTGACGCGCCAGCTCGAATAGCGAGCGTAAATCACAGCGAAATATTCAGACGTTAACTGCGTAGTTTTCATCGAAACACTACGAGATGTAGCACCCGTAATTTCTCTGTCTTGAGTTACTGATCATACAGTGGTATAGAGTGTGTTAGGTAGTTAGTGTGGCTACAGCATTTCAGTTACGCCCACCCTTATGTTAGTGCTTTCTTTTGCGGCTGTGTGTTGGTTGAAGCAGTTTTCGTTCTCTGTTATGACAGTTAAATATTTCTCTCTGTTGCTTTTCCTTTAGTTGCCAAATATACATATTCCTGCTAATTCTGTCGTTGTCGAATCTTTTACGGCTGATTTTGTTTTATCGGTCGTCACTACATCTGTCGTTCTGTTTAGTAGTGCGTGTTGTTTTTGTTGAGGCCCATACACAGCCTGATTTCAGGTGAGCAATATGGATAGTGGTGGCGTTTCACTTGTTGCAGCTTTCCTGCAAGCTGCGTGAACCGTGACACCGACCGTGACCTTGCTGCTTTGCAGTGTTCGAATCCGGCCGAATCGTGCGGGTGTTGACATGTATGTAGCACAGTACTTTAGGCTGTTGTACGTGCAGTGGAACTGGTGTGCTTCGTACAATCTTGTTTGGTCATTAGTTGCCATGAAGTCAGCTTCCTGCCCACACAGAAGATTGGGGTGGAGTAGCGATGTAGTAGAGTCTTGAGCTATGTTGCATGTGTCGAATGAAACGCATAATCTTTATATCTCGACTACTTTTATTCTTCGTCAATGCTGATTTGTTTCTAACTTTCTCTACTTTATTTTATTCAAGTGCCATTAGACCGTAAAGGTTGCTTGTCAGCAGACGGCGCCAAATTCTAGTGATGCTAAATTTACTGATTGGGGATGTAAAACACCCAGGAGTTGAATGAGGCTAGCAATAAAAGCGAACCCGTGATGTAAAAAATTTCACCTTATTCTGTGAGAATTTCAGGGCGTGGTCAAACCCCACAAAAGGAGTTACGAAGATATTCGTGTGGAAGAAGAAGAACCCTGCCGTTTTACTCTAACTTTAGGTAACGGACGATTTCAGTGTTAATGAAAGGCATGATACCCGCAAAAGTAAAAAAATCACAATTTCTGAATCTACGATGAATGAGAAAACATCGCGAAATATTTTCAGTGCAGATACGCAAACAAACTTGTTGAAATAAAATTGAAATTTGAGGTTATTTTCGTTGTTCACTTTAAACAGCAGTGAATTAGAAAAACTCGTGGCAATACTCTCGCTTGAAGCCCCCGGAGGAGGTAAAATTTTTGGATCTTTTGGAGTTTGCGCTCCCGAAGGGAAAATGTGAGGTTCCGAGCTGAAAGCCAGGTAGGCCTTCTTTTTGTTAAAGTAGGTTTTTTGACCATATTTTCAGTTTTAACCTCTTTTTTCGGTTCATTGCTGTCGTGTTTTTCAACTCCTCTGACTTTCTTGAACTTTGGTCTGGTTTCAGAACCTTCTTTCTCAATTAACTGCTTCTGTGCACAGGGGATCTTGTGCGGAAGCACATCTCTCGCACAGATTCCGCTTTCCTTTAAATACATACTAAATGGCGCCTTCATCCTTCCATCTCATGGAACACTTTTGTTGTGGTTAAGCCTGAAACTAACTTACAATTTAATCTAATCTCAGTACTGTCAAGTTTATATGACCTCTAAAGGTTCTCTATTACGCCTTGTTCTTGAACGTGCCTTCCCAGCTTTAGTTTAGCTTCCAGACTATAACTGCGGTCTTCTTTCTTTTGAAGTTGCGCCACTTTACGTTGTAGTTATAAAGTCTCGTCGAACTGCGCCCACTGGCTTCTCGTTTTCATGTTACGTTCTCGTGCTTGTGTGATTCGAATATATCATTTTATATTACAGCAAACTCAAATTTCTCCGTCCAGCTACCATCTTAATGATTTTCCTCGTTGTTAGAATTTAGATCGCATTTATAAGTCATTTTCTTTCTGATGACGTATTGTCTGATTATTCTTGATGGCTAAATACAAGGGATTAAATAAACAGGCTTCTAAATTTGTTATTAAATATAGAAATGATGACTCGAAATTTAACGATGACTTCTGGTTCAAATAGTTAATACAATCGATGGACAGGAATTTACCTATAATAAGCACATATCGAGGTGAGGCCTCGTTACCGAATTAGTTAGCAAAACACATATTATCTAACACATAATGTGAATTTACGCGTACATCCTAGATACTGAATAATGCTCCGTACACTGTGAGCAAAGGCAGATTTCTACACGTAAGATAACAGAAATGAATGGTAATTGTGGACACATGGAAGAATTAATACTCATCTGCACTCAAATTCCAGATTGGCGGCTAAACCAATTGAGTCAACTGGTGTACAATGAATCGCCGTCTCGCATACCCGCGAGGGTAGCGGACGAGTACACCCGACCTCTTTCTCTCAACGCTGCCCTTCTCTTAATGCCCAGACGCCGTCCAGCAGACGGGCAACCTCAGGCGGCTGTTACGACCGAGAAAATACGTGTCCTGGTTCACGATTCTTTACATTAATAATATACCGGAAATAGCAAGTATCGTCAGATAATTAGATTAGATTACGTTCACCTATTAATTAACAAGTATTAATACGGAATGAACAAACATTAAGTGTCTACTAATAGAGTTGAATTATATGAAGAGAGATAGAGTTGAGGTGTCTAGCACTACAACTCCTTCGAGACGATGGGGGGACGCAGAGTTCTCCAGAGTGGGGTGTAAAGGTGGGGTAGCTTTTAAACGACGCTTCTCGATGTACTGAAGAAACCGTTGGTTGAGATGTTCTGGGCGATGTTAGTAGAACTTCGCGCATGCTGTTCGTATCGACGATAATATATTTTTGATGGCGGATCTTTTGCGAGGTGATCGTTGGCCAAACGTACCCTTCTTCGTAACGTTTATTTAAACACGACGTAGGGTATCTGAATCGTAAACCATTACATTCATCTCGAACCCTTGTCCTCTCCTCGATATTTTTTTTGCATTCAGATTCATTGAACACCAATTAGATTGATGCGCCTAATTGAAATGGCATATTTTTTAGTGGTGTTGCAATTTGTTTTCTAAAGCGGTTGGAATCACTTTAAAAACTGTGCTTAGATGGACTATTTTAGCGCAAATATCTTGGCATTTTTTACTGATTCACTGTGAATTAGATCTAATTTATTCAAAGTTACCACTGAAGAATTTAACGTTCATTTATCCCAGCTGTGTCCGTACAATCTGTTGTTCATTGATAACTAGTTGGCTAGTATCATGTTAATTTTTTGGACACGAATTTCTGTTGACAAAGTGAACTTGAACTTGGTACTGCGCCTTGTGCTTGGCGTTCTAGAGTTCCGGCACTACGTCGTCACTGTTATGCGCGAGTCGCCAGTTCCTGCCGTAAAGGGGGAGGGGGTAGGCTGCGTGTTTCCGCTGCGCTGCTACCACGTCGGCATCTGAAGCGCAGTTATGCGCCGCATCGGTGCTGTACAAGTCTTCGCTGTAGCCGCATTATCGAATCCCTTCTTCAACTCCTAGCTATGAAATCGATTAGATAAAAGACCGTTGCGCAAAAACCTGTAGCTCATCGAGAATATTCCCGACAAGTTGAGAAAATTACAAATTTTGTGTTTGAATGGTATCGAGAATACCCCTAGTTTGATAAATTAAAGCTTTGTTTCGTTGGACTCACCGGAGCTTTGATTGTCAGTCTTAATTCAGTTACGTTTCCTCAGGCTTAATCCTGTTTGTTCCCTCGACAGCTGTGTCCTGGCAATCGATAGAGTCGTCGACGTCACGCCATGCAAATACGGCGGCACGGAGGGAGCCTTCTTTCCTTTAACCTGCGGTCCGCTCTGCTGACCTGTCTTGCTTAGCGCAGCACCTCTTTACGTGCACTCGCCTGTCTTGCTTAGCGCAGCACTTCCTCTTTGCGTGCACTCGCCTGCCTGTTTTGACCGCTTACGTTATGCCCACTTCGGCTTCTGTGACGATCTGTAAGACAGGAAGAGGCAGCAAGTATTTTTACATTGCGAGATTTACGTTTTGCTGGCTTCCAATGCGTCGTAAATCAACGCGTCGCATATGCCTACAAAATTCAATACGAGTACACGCTGGCTAAGTAGGTGTAAAGAACGAAGAAAGATCGTATACTTGTTGAATGATGTTTTTATATTGACGTGCAAAAAATTCCTACAAAGCAAATATTGAATTTTGAAAGTTTGGGAGTTCTATTAGTTTACGTGTTGCGCATAGAAGGTTCTAGAATGTTCGGGTCCTGTTATCAGAAATTATTTTTAGGATGGAAATTGCACAACATGTATTTCAGAAAAGAGTTTCGCACTGCTTTGTTGCTGTGGCACTTGGTAAAAAGCTGCCAACTAAGCAAAAGAGTTTATGAAAGTAAGAGTTGTGTTCTGTTACCAAACTCATTTGGCAACTTGGCAGAATTACGGAGTCCCTTTTTGATTTTGTAGCGGTTCGTGATGATTTGGTGTATTTTTTCAAAGAAAAATGACCAGCTTTTCTTCAAAAAATGAAGTAGATGGGAATCTCGCAGTAGAAATCTAAAGTCATCTTTTGGAGCCCAAAATTGTCACCAGAGAGAAATATTCCCATCTTGATGGTAGACTATGATGGTCAGGCCACTTTTACACCACTGTGTAGGGCTGGATTATCTCGAAGATCAGGAAGAATATTTCAATGCGTTTTGATCCAAAAATAAATCGTGGTGGGAAAAAGGATTCATAATTTGACTCGAAATGAAATCCAAAATTGTCAATGTTATGCGCATGCAATGTTACCATAGAACTTCTCCGCGCCTTCCTAGTGGATCATTGATGATGCACGAACTGTGCATGATTAATGTATACAGTGCTTTTTACATTTTACAAGTGGTTGCATAACATTTTCATCTCAATTTAACTAGAACCAACAATCCCACAGTGAAGATGCCATCTCCTGAATTTGTTTATCCAATAAAACACGGTGAGCTAATTTCCAATAACACGGAACAAGCACAGTAAAAAATAATTCATAGGTAGATGCTAGATTTATACTCAAATTCGATGTATTTCCCATTTTCAATGCGCCGGATTAAAAAAGTTTCTTGGTGCTTCTGAACGAGAACACCAGTGCACACCAACCCAATCCTCCATTTCTGTGACCAAATTATGGCGAAACCGCTCTCCAAAATGCACCGAAACTTGTGGTGGAAATCTGATCGTTATTCTGCGTTTACATTGACACTCTTTTCGACACTCTTTCCGACACTCACATCCTTGGGTCATGGGGCAAGTGCCCGTTGCAAAAAGTGGCGAGTGTTCACACTAGAAGAACGCAGTACAGGGCACATATCCCTCCTCCCACATCAAGGCAGCGAGTGAAGCTAGGGTGAGTGACGGGTAGAATGTTGCAAAGAATGGCAAGGGAGAATGTCCAAGTGAGCCTCACGGTGCCCGCCTGCAAGCTCGGCAACAGTGTATGTGCCCGTCGCACCGACGCTCAAGGTTTCGAAAAGAGTGTCAATGTGAACGCAGCTTACAGAATGGCACGAGTATGTAGACGACTATGACAAAATCTTACCATTTGGTTCTCGTGTGACGCCGGTCTTAAAAACGTGCAGAAAATCTACCAGGCAATCTTTGAAATTCTAAATATTCCTCCTAGTAATGTTGGGTGACTTGCTGGATGGTACCTAGAGTGAAAACTCTTCAAAATGATGAATATCAGGTGCGCCGTGTAGCCATTTCTCAGTCGTCGAAGAAACTACTTGAGAAGAAAATTTGATGACCATCTGCTACTCTTCAGAGGAGACAGTTATTGTATTTACGGGAATTAGCGCTTGTAGAAGTGAGCTATGAGGTCTAGAGCTATATATTTGATAAGTTTTCAAGATATTGAAATGGAAGTTTTTTTTTGTTACGAACCATCTTCACTTCGGTTCTCTGCTGTCTTTGTTTCACAGTCAACTCCATCCTTCTTCCGCCTTCGTCTTGTTTCATAAACTTGTTTCAATCATGCTGTTTTTGCGTGCAGCTAAGGTGTAGGGACACTCCTTGTGAAGAGATTTCTCATCCCTTAATTCTATGCTAAATGGGCGGCATTCCTCCTCCTTTTGGGACCTTGTTGTGGTTAGGGAGGCTTGAAGTATCTGTAAACCTAATCGACTCTTGACTGTTTGCGATGAAATCCTTGTGAATCAACTTCAGTTCTACAGATCGATTAAAACTCTATGGTTATTGAAAAGCTGCAGAGTTATTCTAATGAAATTTATTTGAACGCGTAAACATGAATTTGTTATTCCGATAAATAGTTCTTTGGATAGATAAAATTAATAAACAATTTTGATAACAAATGAAAGCCTGTAAGCAAAAGAAAAATAGGTCTGCTAAAAATTTAGGGGGTGGATGATTTGGGGATGTTTTTATTTGGTAACCGTACTTGCGTCCTGGTATACGTAATAGAAGATTTGAAAATCTCCGATAGATACAACATTTTAATACTAGTTAATTGGAGTGAAATAGCAATCGTGTCTCTCCGTTCTTTCTTTCCATGAATTTGATCGACGTGTCGGTCGGTCATTCGATCTGGTGCTCTTAACCTGGTGAGTGCGCGCGCTTTTGTGAATTGAGTGTGGCATAATGGTATGCCGCCTTTCTGGCCACGTGTTCGAGTGTCTGAGCTGAGCGTGATGGTACTGAAAAAATGCGGTCATTTTCGACGCAGTATCAGTAACTTACCTTCTCTGATATCCTTAGCCAAGCCTTTTGTTGATGAACGTGAGAAGCATTTTGATTATTTCAGGATATGTTTGTCAAATATGAATTACATTTATTCGTAGTTGTCCCTGATGTATCGCCTTTGGACATAGATAAGGTTTCTATTTTGTATTTAGTTGTCTGATTTTGGCATTTTCGATCGATTTTTAAGGATTTTTTGGTGTTCTCGTTCCGTGTGTCTGATGACGATGACTGCGCTTAGTTCAAGTCGCATTGCGGCTCAATGAAGGTCGCAATGCGGTCTACTTCTCTCGCCGGGACCGAGCAGCATTATCAGGTGCTGAAATATGTCGCGCCCCCAATGGCGTTGTGATGCGTGACGTGTGACGCTGAAAATGTCGGTAAATGTTCTGTTGTTGCAACACTTTGGTCATGGTTGGTGCTTGCTTTGAAAAACTAAAAATGAAAATTTACGAAAAAGTAGTCATTAAACACTCTGGAGCTAAATGAATGTTAACACTGAAAAATATCGTTGCAGTCTGTATTGCGAATATAGAAAAAAATTTTATGGTTAGTGTTGACGTTGGAATAAGAGCGTATTGTGTTCGCCAGCCTGTTGTGTTCGCACATAATCGAACTGGAAGATTTCGGCCTGAAACTACGTTCGGTAGACAAGCCTACAAATGGACTTTCACTCCCGGTTATACTGCAGCGACGACGAAAATTCTTTGAAAAATCTGGCCTTGAAACAACTAAACTTATATTTCAGGAGAAAAAAATTTTCATCGCAATGAACCCTCGAGTAAGACGTGGGTGTCGTTTACTCAACATAAGTATTGATTGTGCTGTTTTGAAATGTCTGAATGATTTTTACTGCCTACGCAATAATTTTTATTGCCTACTTGATGACAGACTGTCTTTTAGCCAGGGACTTTGCAACTTGTATGAAATGAGCGAAGCCATTGGCATTATTTCCGCTGTGAAGGGTGCCATACCAACTTGTTTCCAACACTACTGTTGGATTACTGCTATTTTTGGGCACACTTAAGTTTTTTCAGTTTTAATATCTACGATGGCTTCTTAATTCTTTCTATCTCTTCCGTTCCAACTTGTTTCTACGCGCTGAGTATCTTGTGTTGGAACACACCTTGTGCATAGTGTCCACGTTTTCTTAAGTTCATACTAAATGGTCTCATCTATTTTTCTGTGAAATTATCTCTTTTTTCTGTGGAATTCTCTCTTTTCTCTGCGAAATTATCTTTTTTCTCTGCGAAATTATCTTTTTTCTCTGTGAAATCTATTTTTTTCTTTATGAAATTATCTCTTTTTTTCACTGTGAAATGATCTCTTTTTTTCACTGTGAAATTATCTCTTTTTTTCACTGTGAAATTATCTCTTTTTTTCACTGTGAAATTATCTCTTTTTTTTCACTGTGAAATTATCTTTTTTTTCACTGTGTAATTATCTCTTTTTTTTTAACTGTGAAATTATCTCTTTTTTTTAACTGTGAAATTATCTCTTTTTTTACTGTGAAATTTTCTCTTTTTTTTACTGTGAAATTATCTCTTTTTTTTTTACTGTGAAATTATCTCACCCTTTTCACTGCGAAATTATCTCATTTTTTCACTAGAAAATTATCTATTTTTTTTCGCTGGGAAATAATCTCTTTTCTCTGGGAAATTACCGCTTTTTTTATCCGGGAAATTATCACTGCCATGGAAATAGAGCTTCAAGCTTGCCTCTAAACTACTCGTGAACAGCACTATCGTATGCCCTCTCACTCAAAGCTGGCATCTACGATCTAGATCGAAGAAGGTGCGTCTAGCAATAGAAGAAGAGATGCTAAACCCATTTTGAATTGCAAATTAGTACGATGTTCCTGAATAACACATATTAATGAAATTCTCAAATTTTGTCAAATACTGGTGTACAATATTTTTTTTTGAAAAGAAAGAAGAAAGGGGAGGTTAAGGGGAAAAATTTTTGAACTGAAAATTGATCATTTAGACATCTAAAATACGGGTGGTCAAAGGTATAAACTAGTGTGTTTTAAAATGAAAGGACTAAATTCAAACATGAAAGTCTAATAAATATGTAGGGTTAAAAAGAATTGGTTCGTACGAGATTTTGAGTAAATATAACATTATAACCGCTGATAATCACAAGTTGAGCTCCGAGTCACCGTTTAATGCAATCAATAAGTTGAAATACGTCAGAGCTAGTGTTATGTCGGAGGTATTTCACCGTTATTGGTAGTGATTACACTATTTGCACTATTGCATCAACAAGGGTCTTGTGTTTTTGAATGTTCGGTCATTCAAATTAACGCTGGGAATGAGTATCCCTTTTAACTCTTTGCTTCGTGAGGACGAGTTGATTCGTCTTTATCCACTTCGTCTTGTTCAGAACGCAGCCGGTAAATGTGTTAATTTATTCTTAAATTTTGGAAACCGAGTAAACTAAAATTTGTTCTTCAATTTGATTTTGAAAATACTGTATAAAGAAGCCTTTAAAAGTTCCTAAGAAAATTAGGCTTTTCTCCTACAGAGGTCGCCAAAGAAGAAGCTAATACAAGAACAAATGATCGCATCGTAAAGGAGAGATAGTTGTAGTCCTTTACGCCTTAGTGTGACGAATTCTTCACTCAAAAAATACAACTTCATGTGTATTAAGTTGCAAGCAGAGCTAGCAAACGGATAGGATGACTTCGGTACGTGTTCTCTCCAAGCAGAGTTCAATGTTGTGTCGGTTCTGCGCACTATACTCAAGTTTTTCAACGGACTTCGTGTTTGCGTGTGACTTCTGGTTCACAGAACTCATACTGGCTGTGTAAACAATTCAGGGCGTAAAGGGTTAACACCTGACGTAGATAGTGTCAAGGAATTTTTGTTAGCGTCTCAGAGTTCTCACCATTTTTTAAAAATTTGTCAAGAATTCTTAGTGAATTATGTTTTGCATTAATCCTATCGAAAAAGATCACACAATATTATCCTTTCAGGGTACATAAACTTCAGGAACGTGCTTAGTTTATTTATTTTAAATTCGGCTTTCGGGACTTTGCACAGCGAGATAACGTGTTAACTAAAGGCGTTTCAATTGGGGGTCCGACGCTTGATTTGAGCAGATCTCGCAGGCGGTTGTGTCAAGGCCGCCCCTGACACAAGTCTGCCATGCGCACCATTACACAACTGACGAGATGTGGCCAGTTTTTCTGGGACTTTTTGTTAGCAGTTCGCTGCTCAGTGGTTGCGCAAATGTGCTGTAAATTGTGCAGTATTTATTAGGCCACGTTTGGATAGAGAAGAGATATCTCAAGAGCAGTCGATATGTTTTTCTTGTGACATAAATGCGTATCAAGGACTTAACCAAGAGAAAGAGAACCATCGTTTGAGTCGATCTCGAAAGTATTGAAAGCAAAAGTGGTTATAAAAAGTTGACGTAAAATAAGCTGCTATTATTGCAAGGGGACATTAATTCGGCATTTCGTTGAGTGAAAGTTTAAGATGTTGCGGTTGAAATTTGCTGACATTTCGCCTGATCCTCGTGTTGAGCCTCAGTAGGAAATGCACCCAAACTTACGAGATCTGCTCTGGGGGAAATTTGTGATGTATCGCATGCACCAGCGCTTGCTTGACACGGAGCAATACGCGCAAGACAAGTGTTTGCGTTGGAAATTGAATTCCAAATATTATGAGAGGTGATGGGAGGTTGTTCTATGAAGAGAAACTGGAGAAGAATTGCAAACATGAGAACTGCTCGTAGCGCAAATATTGCTGCCAGCTGAACTTCTACGTCGACATGAACCTCTCTCAAAAATCCCGCCCACGTCCCGTCTCTGCTGCGGTAGCGCGAAGTCAGACTGCGGCACGAGTGCTGTGCTTCTGTCGCTCTACTTTTGTGTATGTCAGTTTCTTGCGCTAACAGATTGTTCGTCCTTCTATGTGGTTATGTTCTCCAAATCGATTTATTTTCATGCACTAAGTAAATACGTGCGTAATTCGGCTATGAACACAAGGTGTAAATATTTTTCCTCTCGGATTTTCAATATAGGAGGGGGGAAATTATTATCTGTATTTTGCATGTTTGATAAAAGTTATTCGAGGAATCTCTTGTAGATTCAGGCATTCAAAACGTACTCGGTTCAAAAACGAACGATCGTATTTTAAGATTTTTGTTTTCTAGGGAAAAACACCTCGGCACATTGTGTATGCGCATTAAATAAGTAATATTCTTGATATAATTTCCTTTTCCCGAAAGTTAGATATTAAACTAAAATTTTGAATATAAAATAATAAAATGTACGAACAAAACTGGAACCAATCTTCTAGTTGAGCAAAAGTTCATCGCCTCAGGCGAGCAAGAGTCAGGGGTAAACTAATTGGTGTTTTCCAATTATTTGCTCTACGTCTAGTTAGCAGAAGTTGTTGCAGTTACCGTCAGTCGTTTTGTCTTGTGTTTACATTGTGTCGTAATTAGCGCTTATAAACCCTCGGAGGGCATGGGATAGGCTATAGGCTTAGATTAGTTAAGTTTGTCTATCTACACTGTGGGGACTGGCGCTCCTAGGGGAGACACTGTTAGGTTGCACATTTTATATGATAAGGTAGGCTTAAACCTTACTTATAATCTAATCTTCATCAATAGTAACCTCATAACTGTTGTGACTCGAAGAATGAAGAATTATAAAAAACGAAGTAAACCACAGCTTGATTTAGCTTATCCTCGAGTGTAATGATCATAACTGAGTCACGTTCAAGAATTTCCATGTTAAACGTTGCGAGAGAAGTCAACTTTCTCTAAAGCAAGGAAACGAGGTACGGTAGATCCCCCAACTTTGTATTATTTTACTTGAACCTCAACAAATACAGCAATAATTAGTCCGTTATTCTATAAATATGACGCCTCAAGTTGGGTTCAACTATCAATAACTGGGGTTAATTGTTGTTCGAATTAGTTGAAGTTCGCGTAAGACGATGCATCAGACGATCGACGGTACATATTTCCTGATGATTCCATTTCCTAGATTCTACATAACATTTTCAGCCGTTAAAAGATGTGCATGAGCCCGTAGGGTTTCCTTGCGCTCCCCATGGGGAGTGAGCCTCATACCGCGCTCCCCATGGGGGGAGTGGGCCCTAACACCATGCCTAGTGAGAGGAAGAATGATGCTGTAATGCTGCCGGTGACCTGGGCTCGGAATCGAGCGGTGCTCACTCAAGGTCCAGTTTTTGTGGAATTTTTTTGCAGGAACACGCGACACTGGGAACCGTGTTGCGCTCACTGGGTTATGTCAGGCTGTGCCTGCTGCCGCGACCTGCGTGGCGCTTTGTGCGTGCGTGGAGCGTGACGGTGTCACTGTTTTGTTACTCCTTATTTGACTCTTTGACCGCGGCGTTAGCCGCTGCACCGAGATATTTTCTTGATGCTGCTCACCAACCAATAGTCACAAACGCAATTTACATAAATTCGCAATCAAAGCTAAATGAAGGCACGATCTCGTTAATGTTGGCGATTTTCGAAATAGCTTTAATTTTGGGTAGAATGTTGAACTCCAGTTTAGTCCATCGCTGTCAACGTGTTAACCTGCACCTGCTACTGCACGCTCCACTTCACCTCTCACTTGACAGCGCTACCGAGTACCGTCTTCTTAACAATATTGTGTGTCGATTTTATCAATTGGGGCTGCGAGGCTCAAGGTTCTCATTTGATACTTACGTACCTAGCGCTTTATTTCAGAATTCATATGTCGCCAAGGAAATGAAATAAAACTGTGCCATTAGTTTCGGTGGTTCAAACATTTTCGAAATCTGCTTTCTGAAATGCTGTCAATGTCTGCGTCTATTTTTAGTGCTAATAATGTCTCTCATGCAAGCCTCTTGGCTGATATTTAGAATTAAACGAGAAGAATTAAAGGCGTCATTATTTTTAGTACCATTTTTTCCGTGCTATTCTTTTGGACAGTCCTTCGTTTTTAGGGTGAAGGAAAGAGCGGCGTCGGATTCTGTGACATCTGGTAATCTCAAATCGCGCAATCGGGTTCCTGAAGTCATGAACACGGACGCGGAATGCAGGTGCGGGGAAAGCGTGCTTACCAAGCTTGAAATTTTGATGCGGTGCTCAACTGACGTGTTTTGGTCAAATGGAGTCGATGTTCCGTGCGAGCGAATACAATGGACTAGAGAGGCTCGTGACGCAGCGCAGCATCTGTCCGTGTTTATAGGGGACGACAGAGCAATCTTCTCGCTTTCTTTTGAGGTTTAGATGGGTTGAATTTTGAAGAAAACTGTCCCGTTAATTTTTTTTTCGCAAGGATGCTGCTCAAAATCATCCAATGCAAGATGTGTTCGATGTTTGACGTGTAAGGCCACCGTCACACGGAGATCAAATGGTAACGTTTCGTCATAATCGTCTACAGTCAGCTGTACTATTCGGTCTGTCTAGCGCTGCGAAATCGTCAGATTTCAGCCTTAGTTTGGGACCAGTTTGATCATACCATGATTACCATGAGGCTGAAATCTGAGGGTTTCGGGTCGCCCGGACCTCCTTGCGCTGGACAGACCGAGTGAGACCGCTGTAGTACCGAGACTGAGTGGTACTGTAGACGATTAGACAAAACGTTGCCTTCACTGAGTACTAACATGGAATTTGCGATGAACAGAAGTGTGCAGTTATTTTGCCAAGTCTAACGTCTCACATCTGTCTTAACTAAGTTTGATATTTGAAAAGCTTTCAAAGATTACGATTACGTCTATGATTAAAGATCGCGTCTCGACTTGCGCTCATTGTATGTCGTGGGCTCACCGTAACCGATGATGCTTCTTCGAAGAATCTGGGAAACAGTGATATAAGATAGAAGTATTGACATTCTTAGAGCCTTTTCAAGTGTTGCTGCATCATTCGTCCTTTAAGGGCACGAATTGCTTGAATTTGTATTTACCATCGACGCTTGTTACCGCGAAAAATTGATGAAGAGAGGCGATACTTGGCGAGTCCCTTGAGTTCTCCCACGCGGCTTAAATTTTGGCGTTCACTGTTTTGATGGACGTGATGGGAAGCAGCTCAGCCCCTGGCCCCCCTTGGCACCTGACCTGTAAACAAGCTTCGCTGCTGGCTGGCGGCCGGCGTCGTACAGACAGCTCACGATGAGCACGCGGTGACGCACATGATTTTCTAAATTTACCATAGCTTGAATTACCACCACCTGCTGGCTTGCCGTAGTCGGGCGGCAGGACACAACGAAAGTAACCACAATTTCTCCCTCTAGCTTCCTGTCATGCAGGCACATGCGGTGTCGGGAGCTGTTCATCACCTGCCTGCTTACCGTCTCCCTCTCGTGAGCTAATGGACCCGAAGCGAGGTCTACTCTGTTTATTGGAGGTGCAATTTCCACTTTTCTATTTGCTGTACTGCGATAAAATCAGGTGTTTCACTCTGTTGTATGTGGGTAATGAAGGGAGTTACGGGCAGTAACAAAAGCATCCATTGACGTCAGCTCTCGCTTTGAAATTTGAATGGATTTGACTGAAAATTTATCGTATTGATATATTCTTTCGTGATTGTTTTAATGTTCAGCCAAGATTTGATCTAAAGGTATAATTTGGTTGATGGAGTGTCCTATCAGTTAGAATAGAAAAACTTGGATGTTTCAATGTAACAAAACTGAACAACTTCTTGAAGTATATATGTGAAGGATGGGTATTACGTGATCATTAATTTTAAAGATCCGTGTACAATTATTTTCCACTTCTGTGTATCACGTATTGTAAGTTTAAGAACAACTGATCTTAATTAACTCTCGCCGCATGCATAATGCTGCATAATTTGTTACGATCCAACAAGATAGATGGTCATTCTAAATCGTTCTGTACATTACGAACTATGGTCAGCGCTGTGACGTTTGTACCAGCTATTTTTGAAGTGCTGGTAATTCTTTTGTACCTCAAGAACTCATATTGAGTGTTGTACATGACATTCTTTACAGTTCTTCTTTTCTCTGCAAAGAAGAATTTTTCATTTTTTTTCTTGAAATTCTTTTCAAGGACTCGTATTTCTTAGACGCCAGCAAGCTAATAATTCTTCTTCAAACATTCATTTTCCTGTGCCAAAAGCAGCTTTCGTGTTTCCTTTGAAGGCTAACGAGTTCTTCAGTGTCTTGTCTTAACAAGGGCTTGAGGGAGCAATCTCACGATGCCAGATTGTTTCAATGCCAGGCTTGGCTTCTTTTCTTTATTTTTCTCAAGTTTTTAATACCCATGTTGCTATTCATATGAATTTGTCATTCATCATCTTGTTTGTCAGCGGTTAAACTGAAAGCGTCTGTAATTTTTAGTGTCCGTTTTGTGTTTGTTTAAGAGCTCAGCTTCCTTTCTATTGTTTATATAAGTTACAGGCACCCGTATACAATTTTCGTTTATTTCTTTCGACTTCAAAATCTAACCGATCAAAATCCACCTCAACCTAATCTCTGCTATCTTATTCATATCTATGTGTATTCACTTCTCAAACCTGTCCTGGACCTGTGAACAAATTAGGATATTTTTAAACAGGCTGTTTCAGAACTCTTCGAATTAATTTCAACCTGAGGTTGCTGTGGGTTTAGGGAGGCAACCCAGGATTTCAATTTTTTTCATCCGATTCGTTTGAAATTTGGCCAGTATGTGTATTTGTTGAAAGTTAACTTTTTTACTCGTATAACTTTTCGATTTAGGCCTTTTTTTTTGGAAATTTCGAAAAATTTGTTGTTTGGTACATTTTCATGGATATTTCAAAAGCTGATGAGTCATCGAGTTTATATGCTAGAACAAAACCCAAACAGTTTTAGAATCCTTGGAGCATTTCTAACAAAAGTACTGTAGAAAATTTTACATTTGGAACTTTTCGTTTTTTATATACGATATTTTATCACTATCACATATACAGTAATTTTTGGGTTTTGGGATTGATAAAAATATTTTTTTGTACAATGTGAAAGTTTGCTACCGTACTTTTGTTAGAAGTGTTCCAAGGATTATAAAACTGTCTTTGGTTTTGTTCGAGCATAAAAACTCAATGACTTTTCAGCTTTTGAATGTTGAAAGAGGTTATGAATATAAGCTAAAAACAAAATTTTTGTTCAAGTGTAATATAATGGACAATTCATGTAATTGAATGATGTTTTCATTTTTATTTCGATAGTCTCCATGCATAACTCCATATTCACACTGTGAATTGTGCTTGAAAAAAAAATCAAAAATCAAAATTTTATTTATATAAAAATTATGAAATTTTATGTTTGTAGTTTAATTCTTGTGAAATTTGACTATTATATGTAACTTTTGAAAAGAATCACAATTTCCTTGATTCATTTTTTCGATTTAGTCCTTGGTTTTTTGAAAAACTGCACATCTTGGTTCTTTAGTTAATTTTTATTGATATTTCAAATGAATAGAACTCATTGAGTTTTTATGCTAGAACAAAACTAAAGACAGTTTTAGAATCCTTGAAGCATTGCAAACAAAGTTAGGGTTTTAAATTTTCTATTTCTTGTTTTGTTTTTGTTTTATATGGAGTCGAAATATGGTTGAAAATTCAGGATTTTTGGTCCCCTTATCCCTCTGGGGGAGTAATATAGTATCCGTAGCGCCATAAAATTTTAGGACCGAATAGTCCACCATCTAAGGGGCCTTTTCCAACAACAAAACAAAAAAGCTCACCGGACCGACAGGGGCCTGGGTTACCCCTTAAATAAGCATAATTTGGTTCCTGGAAGGGTATCCAAAATTGAGGTTAAAACTTAGACTCTCCTCACGGGGAATATAACTATTGTATCTATGGGAATTAGCGCTTCCAGGGAGAAAATGTGAGGTCGTGAGCTGAGACATAGGCCTTCATTTGGTTGAAATTAAAACCATTATTAAGAACCATTTTTTTTCCGGTTAACTGCTATCCTGTTTTTCAGCACGTCTGACTTTCTTCTTCAACTTTAATCTCGTTTCATAACCTTTTTAACTTACTGTTTCTATGCGCACAGGTTCCTGCGTGGGAACACTCTTTGAGCATAGATTCCCCGTTCCCTTGACTCCATACTAAATGGTGCGTTCATCCTTCTTCTCTTTGAACATCTTTGTTGTGCTAAAGGAGACATAAACCAATTTATAATTAGTCAGCATTTTTTCTTCATTGCCTCTTCTTAGAAGGATACAATTATTGAATCCATGGGAATTAATTAGCGTTCCCAGAGACAAGATATGAGGTCCCGAGGTAAAGGTTAGGTAGACCTTTCTTTTGTTGAAATGGAATGGGTTTTTTGTTGTTAAGTTACAGTCATACAAACTCTTTTTTTTCGGTTCACTACCGAGTTTATCAGCACGCATTATTTTCTTCTTGCACTTAAATTTTGTTTGAATGATCCATTTCCTAACTTGCGGTTTCTATGCGCCAGAGATCTTTCGTGTGAACGCAGTTACTACTTGGATTCTTTTTTCTCTTAATTCTTTTCTGAATGGTGCCTCAGTCCTTTCTCTCTTTGGAACACCTTTGTGGTTGGGGAGGCCCAAAACTCTGGTAACTTATCGATTCTAATCTTATTTATGGCTTCTATTTGAAAAAAAAAACAATGTGTTAATCATGGCTTTGCACGCAGACCCATTCATATCATTGTCTTCGCTATCTCATCATGACCACTCACTATTGATGTTTCAATTTGATGTGTGAGAGTACACCAGCTATCCTAACTGCGAACATGCGACTTTTTCTGCCACTCAACCTGGGCTTCTGTCACTGCATCCATTAACAGTCGCGGTGTGCATCTGAAAATTTTTTGGGCTATTTTTAGCCTCACTAGTCTGTCTCTTTGTAGACCTCTTCCAGGTGATACAATCATACAAATCCCGACAATTCATTTTGTTCATCCAACGCGAGCGATTCCTGCAAGTGTTTGTTTTAATTCTTGTTCATTATTTTTATCATCGTTCTACATTGATACTAGAGTTTTCCTTACCCACCCAAATTGACTTTTAATTCGCTTAGTTGCTTCCTTCCCAAACTCAATCGCCATTGTCTTAATTTTTGTTCCCGTTGTGAGCTACCTGCATTTATTTAGCATTAGCAACTCACGCTGAGTGGACCCGTTTGTTCAGTCCTACTTCTGCGGCCACGTGACAATACGCAAACATTTTATACTCATACATTTTAGCGACCGTGGAGACGCGTCCTGCCTCGACTCTGTGTTCCGTTTAACACGTTGGGTGCGGTGCAAGGCTCCGGTGTACACCGAGGGTATTTTCATAATGCTGTTCAGCGACCAGCAATCACGAACTTTATTTACAATTCATAATCAAACCCAAATGAAGACGTGGTCCCCCTCAGGGGAATACAACTACAAATTGTATCAATGGCAATTAGGCTCCCAGGGGAAATTAGTGAGGTCCCGAGCTGAGAGTTAGGTAGGCCTTTTTGTTGAAATGGAATGTTTTTTGCTATGTTAAGGACCATCTTTTTTCGGTTCTTTGCTATCCTGTTTTTCAGCACCAACTATTCTTCAACTTTCTTCTTGTTTCATGAACTTTTTTCTTAACTAAACTGTTTCTGTGCACCTTGTGCATAGATTTCGCGTTCCCTTAATTTCATACTTGACACTTTAAGTGCGACGTGATACACCAGTGGTCACTGAGGGTATTTTCAGAATGTTGCTGACCGACCAGCAGCCACTAACTCAATTTTGATCAATGCTTAATAAAAACTAAATAAAGGCACGATCTATTTAATGTTCGTTATTTTCGAAATTAATGTCTAAAATGAACTCTAATCTGAGTTGAATCTTGAACTTCAGTTTAGCCCGCCGCACTTAATGTGTTAATGGTGCCTTCTTCCTCCCTCTCTGAAGCGCCAATGTTGCGGTTGGGGAGGCTTAAAATAGAATCTAATCTTTCCCAAATCTATCCCAAATGGTGCTCTCATTCTTTTTCTCGTTTAACAGCTTTGTTATGGTAGGGGAGACTGAAAGTAACTTATAAATAATCAATAAATTTCCATTTGGGTTACAAATCACGAAGAGATTATTGTTTAAGTTGCATGACTCTAGTACGGAGTCTTTTAGAAATAAAATTCGCTGCTCAATTTTCAAGACATCGCTACTTTTGAGTACCATTTTGCCGATGGTTGGAGCGCCGATCGAGTCGAGGCGCGCCGTGTCTCGCCAGCAGCTGCAGCGGTGCTCGCCTGTCTTCCCTCACCTGTTCTAATTTTACCAGTCGTTGCTCCCACCCCTCACCCTGCCAACTGAGGCCGGCGATATAATCATGTATACCCAGTTGATATTTCTCATCGACGTCGTCCTAATTTATGGTCGGCCTTCAGCCGAGTTTTCTGACAATCCCGTTTGTATTAGTACGTTATCAACAGAATTTTTGACGAGATTTTGTTCTTTTGCCCATAAACTTACTGTTTAATCCGAAAATGTTTCTATCTTATTTTGCGTAACTAAGATAGCTTTAAAATTAATCGAAAAAGTTAATATCAGAAAATAGATAAAAACTTGCCATGCAACTATTTTATCTCTAGGAATTATCACTACCGGGAATATGTGAGGTCCCCAGCGAAAGGTTAGGTAGGCCTTCTTTTTGAAGACTATTGGCTATTCGATTTAACTTTGACTTGAATATTTTTTTCGGTTTAATGTTATTCTAGCAGCGACTACTTTCCTCTTCAACTTTCACCCTGTTTCATGAACTTCTTTCTCAACTTACCGTTTCTATGCACCTTGTGCATAGATTCCGCGTTCCTTTATGTCCACACTAAATGGTGCCTTGTTCATACTAAATGGGATGTCCTTGTTGCGGTTAGGGAGGCTTAAACTATCTAAACTCTCCTTCCTCTCTTTGATACACCTTTGTTGTTGTTAGGGAGGCTCATACTGACTTGTTGATTTGAATGTCACTGCTTGAGTTAAGTTAGCTATTCCCTTCAAACGTCTTTGAACAACCACCCAATCTAATCCCCTTCCCAGATTCCCTATGTCGACTGCTGTCTCCACTCTACTCGTTATCGCTGCTGCAATGAAGTCACCTGCTTCACGTGTTCCCTCACAGCCCCCACCGCTTTCACTCAGTCACATGCTTTATATCTGGCAATAAGCTACGTATTGCTCAATGTATTCAGCTCATAGCAGGGCTGCGTGGCTGACTCGGAAAATCATTCTCGCTGGTACTTTGCTGCTCAAACACCTCTGGTTATATTCTTCCTTTTATTTGCTCGAAATTCCACCATTACAGTCACAGTTCTTCTTCAGAAACTCAGTGGTTTTAGATAATCCAAACTTTCTTATGGACATAGACGCTCATCAATGTTTAAATGCCTTTTCAAATTTGAAGTAAACTAATCGAGGGAATATATTCTCCCTTTCCCTTACAACCATTGATTGGCATAGCTGTTATTTTTTACGTATCTACAAATTTTAGGCATTTATACTAATGCATTTTCTCAGCCCAATCTCTTGTGATGCATTTTATGTTTCTATTCTACTGAAAACACCGTTTCCATTCCAGTGTGTTACAGTTTCCTTTTACGCCTTCTGGTTGTGTTTCAATGATGTTATTCATTCGCTACCCGTGCCCATGCATTCCTCACCGTCTCCAAGCGCAGTATGAATGATCTCTCATACTTCTCTGGTTTTTGCATGTTCTCGTGCTCTAGCCTGTTACCTCACACTATTCCAATCGTTCTATGGCATGCTCCCATGGCTTTTTCCTCCTGTCCATTTTTGCACTTTCGCTTCTTCCCACTTCCACTTCGCTGTTTTCGGCCTTGAATAGAATTTTTGTTCCAGCTAATAGAAAATCAGTTCTCCTATGGTCAAAATAATTACGTAATAGAGAAATTTTACCTTGTTTTTCTGTCTCTTTATTAACAGCTAGGATTTTATTTAAAAAACAATGTACTTTATAAACACTTCGCCTGTTCTGAATTTTAGAATGCAATAGTTGATGAAAGATCTTTTATCAACTGTTCTTTGCAAGTCTGTCTTTGCTGGCGTTCCTGCTACTCGGAGACTATCAGGATTACAAGTAACTGGCAGCAAGTGCTGGCTAGTACTTTTTACTTCCTTCTTATTTACACACAGTGTCTCCCTCAGAAAAATAGAACTATTGTTTCGATGGTTATAAGTGCTGCCAAGGGAATGATGTGAACATCCGAGTTGAGGGTTAGATAGGCCTTCCTTTTGTTTCAATCAATTAGGTTTTCTTTCATGTAAAGACAAACTTTTTCCGTTCACTACTGTCCTTTGATACAGCACCTATTATTTTCTTCTTAGTTTTAATTTATACCCTAATGTTCTTCCAATTTTGGTGTTTCTGGGCTAAGAACTTTGTGGGCGCACGACTTGTGCGTAGATTCCTCTTTCACTTTAACACGTTGAGTACGGTTATATGGTTGCTATGGTCAGTTTGGTTTGGTTAGGTTAGAAGGGCGTATTGAAAAATCGGTTTTACTGCTCTAATACATTTTTAACCTTTCTAAAATGCGTAAAGAATACAACTGAACCATAATGTCACCTGATACTCTAACATTTATTTCGTAAAAGTTTGCAAAATGGTTGAAATATTATTTGTATATTCCGGTAGGTAAATGAGCAATTTAGCTAATGGTAGTCAACGTGTTAATTTCGTGCTAAAGGATGCCTTGCTTATTTCTCTCTTGGGAGCCCGGTAGTAGTGGTTAGGGAGGCTTAAGCTAACTCATAACCTGAGCTGCGTTATTACCAATGTTGAATTAAAAGACGTTGTTATTCCTGCTCTTCTTTAGTCGAATGAGTTGGTTTGACGCTATTCAACCGCCTGAGTACTCCTCGTGTTGGTGCCCGAGAAATGTGTTTTAAAACGCATGTGTGTGTATTGATCATAAATACACAGTAAAGAGTAAGCAACCGAGACCTAACTTGGGATTTTCATTGTGTACTGTTTCAACGAAACTTTGTGTTTTAGTCACAAATCGGCAACACGGAAGCGAACACCTAAGGGTGCGTTGCTCTGTATTTTCTTGAGAATTTTGAAGAAAATGTTGACGCAAAGCTTCTTGAGAAATCCCTGTCCTTTGTCTCAAATGACTATAGTACATATTGAACATACGTGTTGAACGCTCCACTCCTTGTTATGTTGGCTGAATTGTGCGCAATATTCTTCACAAAATAATTACTTTCATGTTCTCTACACTGCCTCACTGCCATTTTTAAGTAATAAAAGAGGTATTTGAGCTTATTACAGAGCCCTCTTCAGCTCCCCTCGTTTGTCTCCATTTTAGTTTGGGTGTGGTCGAGCTAGTCAGATGGTGACTGGGAAACTTTGGCTTCTTTTCTGTGGGCGCTCGAGAGCGTAATTTGCTTCTCTCTCTTCTGAGTACTGGCGTGTTCTTTTTGCTATAATTCTATTCATTCATTTTTATGTTCTCCAAATTTCAGGGGACGTGCTTACGGGAGTAGTCACGAGCCTTTTTACTCGACGTGGTGTCCTAGGACCTGATTTTCAAGCATTTCAAGTGCTGTAATGGTACTACCGTCAGCAAAAGTTCCTTTGTCATATTTTGTCATCTTGGTTACAGAACGTGTCTTTTTCTATTTCCAAAATCTTCTTCGTTTGGGTTTGTGTCTAGAAAAACTGGAATTTTGCTCCGAGAAAGTAGTGGGACGAATGACCAAGTCGACAGGTGGACTTCACTGCCGCCTGTACTGCTACGACAGAATAAAAATGTTTGAATGTCCTCCTCTGGGACTTGTTTCGAACGAAAGCTAAAGCCTATAAGCATCAGCTCTCATATCTTGTCTTTAAAATGACCGCAGGCGACTCCCTATAGTATGAAGCGTTTCCTAACTCTTACCAAAAATAAAATTTTAATTGGTAAAGCATCAGAGCTTCTGAAATTTGGAACGTTTTCTCTAAGAAGTGTAATGGTTGTTCAGCACGCAGTGTTTGTAACACTTGTCCTGTTCAGATGCTGCGCTAACAGAGCTCTCGGGCACTTGACCGAGTGCCGTGCGGCTGAGTGCCATGCACCACAAGCAGATCATGGAATATTCCTCGCAACGTCTGCCCAGGAGACAGTGTGGTACACAAAGCAAGCTAACGCAGGCTCAACTATAGAGTTGTACGGGTTGAGTGCTGTATTGTGTTTTAAATGGAACAGATTATCCTCGACTACCTTCATGAACTGATAGAATGCTCTTTTTTTATTTTGCTCATTTTTAAGACTAATGTTTGGGGGTTAAATTAATTATGAGATGCTGTTGGCAGTGTCTCAACTATCGAAATAGGTCCGGCAGTAATTTATTATTACTGCTCTTAAATTATGAAGTTACTTGCCTATTTGCCGCCATTCGAAAATTTTAGCATCGATTAAAATTTAAGGAAATAGTTTTTGTGCTTTTTCTAATGAAGATATTCAATACAAGCTCTTCCAAATAATCCTTTCAGGGCGATGCAACTTTTGCATCTGGGACATTTGACACTCCCAGGAGGGAATATACGATGTCTCGTGTTAAGGGCAAGGTTGACTTTCTTTATGTTTAAATAAAAGAATTTTTGTTTTGTTACGAACCATCTTTTTCGGTTCACTGCTGTCCTGTTTTGCAGTAGTCACTGCTTTCTTCAACTACTATCTTGTTCCAAAACGTCTTTCTCATTTCACTATTTCTATGCACAACGTGCAAAGATTCTGCGTTCTCTTAACTCCATACTAAATGGGGCCTTCCCCTTTCCTCTCTTTGGAACGCCATTGTTGCAGTTAGGGAGGCTTAAACTAACTTATCTAATCTCTTGCAAATACAACAGGAGACGTAACTCGGCTGTCGTTGATGGTCTGAATACTTTTAATTAATTGGCTGGCATACGACTCACGACAAGAGTGAGATCTACGGCAAATCAAAATAGTACTAATGCCTAAATGTGCGAGGAGGGAATCCTGTTCTGCTGACGACAACGCTGGGATGAAGGTGGTCAGAGCTCTAATTTCAAGTCTATATTTTTAAGTAATGCGGCCATTAGGGTAACATATTCGAGCACTTAGAAGCATTTAACCTTTTCCTTCCCAACACTCTAACTGTTAAGAGAAAAATTTTCTAAGGTGATTTCAGTCATTATGAAATATCAGCAAATTTGCCCTAGCATGTTTTTTTCCTGCATAAGCACGTGCTTCCTTCCTTTTTAACATGTTGACTACGATTGCGTGTGTTGTAAAGTTTATTTTGTTAGGTTGTAAAAAACAGACTGGTAAAATCGATTTATTTGCTTGAATAAGCTTCCGTCCTTTGTAAGAAATGTAAAAAATGAAAGAGCTCAACAGTATTTTCATGGTATGATAGATACTTTCAAAAAAGGTCGCAAAATGGTTTGAAATGTTATGCATTTACATTGGTGCGTGTATAAACAATTTACCTAGTGGTGCACATTTGTCCCACTCCGTGGTCAAAGTGTTAAATTGAAAAACATATGATTTAA
This sequence comes from Platorchestia sp. MABIK, assembly GCA_014220935.1. Taxonomy (NCBI): domain Eukaryota; kingdom Metazoa; phylum Arthropoda; class Malacostraca; order Amphipoda; family Talitridae; genus Platorchestia; species Platorchestia sp. MABIK. The sequence continues at coordinate 58,278 of JACJUY010001775.1, forward strand.
AAATGTATGCTTCGACGCCAAAAAATGGCCGAAAAACCTGAGAAAAAATATCAATTTAGTTTTTGCTTTGTTTTATATGAAAATACATGTACGGATGAAAAACTTGGTCAAGTTAAATAAAAAAGGTATTAAATGAATTGCATAGACCATGAAGCTCACACTGAGTGGATATCAATAGCAAATTGCAGGTGTCAAACTTCTGGAGTGTCTAGAAATATAGTTACAGGAATATTATTAATTGCCCTAATTCTGTGATTCACTTCAAATTATTTCCATACTAGTTGAATTACCCTGAAATTTGATCAATTTCCCCAAACTGGAAGCACTAGCCATCTGGGAACTGGAGTTCCCGTCGGGAAGCAAAGGGTTAAGGCAATCCTTAGTTTGGGTGTGGACCGTATTATTAAATTTATTAAACCGTATTTTGTGGTATGGAAGTCATTTCACTGCCATTTAATTACAATTTTCGTGAATCTCACGATTTCTAGTATGTACTTTGCCATGTTTTTCGATGAACTGAACCAGTGTGTTCGTACGACGACTCCCTCAGGGGCATGGGATGGGCAATAGGTTTAGGTTGGGTTTGCCTATCCTGGGTTGTTTGTGGTTTCTTCTAAAAAAATGTAGCACTTTTGCTGCTACTCGATCTCTCTAAAGCATTCGACAGCGTCGAACATGATCAACTCCTACGGAAAATAATGAACTTAGGAGTTGATACACATTGGTTTAAAAGCTACCTATCAAATCGATTTCATGCAGTCCTCTTAGAT